>CP139505.1:222683560-222967329 GCA_021014915.2 Artemisia tridentata subsp. tridentata | reverse complement strand
ACCCAAAAAATTACCTTTGTTAGTTTTTTTTTTCAATGGGATTGATAAAAAAAAAAAAAAAAAAATAAAAACCTAATCGAATGAATAGGGTTGGGTTTTTTGGGGATTACATCTGATGAAATGATATGTTTTAATGATTTTTTGGGGGGGATTGGTAACGATTGGATAATTAGGGTTAGGGTTTATGTATTTTAAAAGTATACCGATTGGTTTTTTAAAAAAGTGTAGGGTGTGTTTTGTAATTTTCAAAATTTGGGGGGTTTTATTTTTGTAATGTTTTTTGGCCCGGGGTAACTCGAAAAAATTTTTAATAAGGCGTATTACATTTAATTTTTTTAAATAAAAAGGTTTAAATGGTAATATATGTAATTATTTTTAAAATTTCGATTGTAATTAATTAAAATTGAGGGACTTTTTTTATAAATTCTGGAATTTAAAAGGTTGTTTTTCGTATAAACTTAATAAAAGGGGGTGTGATGTGAAATTTTTTTGAAAAATTTTGAAGGCTTAATGGTAATTATAATTTTGTAAAGATTAAATTGTAACTTAATTAATTTAAGGTTTTTTTTTAAAATTTAAATATAACAAAAGGGGTTTAACTTGAAAAAATTTATTATCAGTAAAGGATTGGAATTGTAAATATGGGAAACTTATGGATTAAAATGAATAATTTGGGTAATATTTACACTTTAGACCTTATCTTTGACAAAATTTTGCATTTAAAACCCAAAAATATGGAAAGTTGTCATTTTTTAACCCTAAGCTATTAAAACTCGCTAAAATAAACCCCTATTTCCATAATAATAATTAATTGAGACTTAACCTAATTACCTTATGGAAATTTTTTCTAATTATGGAAATTAGCTAAATTTTTTGGGAAAATTGCTAAATAAGGAAACTTTCTATAAAAGGAAACCTGCTAAAAATGGGAAAATTACTAAAAAAAAGAAAGTCACCCAAAACGAGAAATTGATTTAAAAAAAGATATTAATAATAAGACGATTTATGTATTCGTGTAGATTCGCTGAAGATGGAGTTTGTTTTTGACCTTTATAAATTTTTTGATGTGTTAAAAAAATTTTCGGGATAAGGTTCAGATATTCTGACCTTCTCACAGGTTTCTCACGAACTCTTTCTCTTGTCTTTCTTACTTGCTTGAACCTTGCTATGCTCCCCTTGATTTGTGAACATTACTATGTTTCCCCTTGTATTGTGAACCTTTGATATGATCCACTTGATTTGAACCTTGCTTTGAACCCTTGCCTTGATTTCTTGTTTTGAACCTTGCCATGTTCCCTTGATACTTGACATACTTCGTTCATCACCTTTGACCTGAATATTCAAATCCTTGGACACCTAGAAGATTTACTTGATATTAAAACTGGATGTGGATATTTTCTTAATTATATATGAAAATGTTTTGAGAAAAGCTTTTTAAAACGATGCTATACCACTTTTTAATGTAATTCTACTAAAGTTTTATGAAAATAACTTTTAAGAGCTATCTTTATGAAAAACAGTTTTGAAAGACCATTGTTGTGAAAACTATTTTGAAATATCATTTTTACTAAAACCATTATTAAAGGATATCTTTTAAATGAACTTTTAAATTGAACCGTTGCTATGATCTCTTGTCTTGAACCTTGACTTGAACCTTGATATACTTGAATTGGAAACTTGACTTGAACCTTGATACACTTGAATTGGAAACTTGACTTGAACCACTTGAAATGGGTAACTTGACTTGAACAACTTGATATGGAACTTGAACTTGAACTTGGAACTTGAACTTGATACTCGATACTTGATACTTGACCCTTGACCCACAGTTTGAGATTACGAGCCATAACTAGGCATGAGGGTTTCATGTCCATGTCATTGATGACCCGATGGCATGACTCTAGGGCAGGAGAGTGATGACCTGTCCCGTCCCTGACTTGGTACTTGACTTGTTACGTAGAGGAAGACATTGTGGCCTACTGGGGCGTATGGATGCATCCTAGATTTGACTTGACTTGACTTGACTTGTTTATATTACTTGTTATACTTGGTAACTGATGGTGTGTGCGATACACGTCTTTCACATCTTGGGAGCTCATGACTCCACCCCTTGGAGGTATCCCCTCACCTTGTACTTGGTACCGAGGACTCCCCTGCGTACACCTTGCTATTTGATATTTGAATTGGGCTCGTAGTGGATTACTGTTTTTCCCTTTACCTTATAACCTTGTACTTAGTATCCCGAGGTCACCCCTCCGGATACATACTTGACCTGACACTTGACTTAATACTTGACTTGACTTGATTTGACTTGGGCTCGGGTTGGGATTATTGTTCCCTTTACTCTTATCTACTGTAACTATTTCTTACTCTTGATATATCTGCATAACCTTTTTATTCTTTCCTAACTCTTGTTATACCTTGCATTGTTTCACTTACTTCACTATCCCATTATTACTGCTTGTTACCTTTATATCTGTTCACTGGGCTTTTTAAGCTCAGCCGCATTTCTTTTCCTGCGGCAGGTTTTAGTTTAGAAGCTGGGTATGAGTGGAGAGTACCTTGTACTTAGAAGACCTTGATAGCTATTTATAAATAGAGATGACTAGAAGAGCTTATATTCAGACTTAGTAATTATTGTATATCTCATTGTAACCTTGTAGTTTCAGACTTTTCATTGTAACCATTGAAATTCAATTGTATTATTTATGTCATATGCTTGTGTTTGTTCTGATATGAAACCATTATTGTGACATCTTTACCCTTGTCGGGTTGGGGTGTTACAAGTTATGGTATCAGAGAGACAGGCTGCGACTCGTAATACATTTACCCTTGACCTGTGAGTTTTTGACCATTAGGCTTCCACTGTAAGAACATAAGAGAACACCTTGAGAACTTGCTTTAGGATTTCTTAATATGAACTTAAGTTTTGACCAATGAGGAATGGGTAGACTATAAGGAATTTGTTTAAGTATCATTGCTTCCGCATCACTCTGATTCGTGCCTTGTTTTTGGTTAAAGCTTGTTGAGATCACTTTTGGAGATTGAAATCTTATGCCTTGCACCACCTAAGATTTGAAACCTAAATAAATCTTGAAGGCATTGAGAATTGCATAGTAATTGCCTGAAACCATTTGATCCTTATCTTCAGATTCCGACTCTGACCTCTGATCCTTTTGTTAATCATTTTGATGCCTCTTCGGGAAATCTGAGAATCTCCATGATGATGACGTACTTGATACATTCTGTTAGTTGTCTCTTGCTCTTGATGAACATCTATGAATTTTTCGACGCTATTTGATTTCGTCTTACACATCTCTGTCCCTATGAGAAGTCTTGTGGTGTTTAACCGCGAGTATAAGAATGTTTCCCTCTCATTTTTGAACGATAAGATTTGCTTCGTTGATCTGTCTTTCTTTGGATAGTTAGCCTTGATTTTATTCTGATAAGGGATTGGTTGTTTGAGCATCCAAAATATTGACAACTATCCTCTTATGTCTCACCTTTGGCGTTGAAACAATTTTGAACTCCCTACCATGATTACCGATTGTTAAACTTTTGGCTATCACTATTACTCTGGAGACTCGTGTGTTACTTTCGCGGTTATGAATTGTTCCTAGAACCCATTTCTACACCAATGAATGAACCTTATCTTGAGAAATATTTGGCACCCTGAGTTTTCTGAATATGATTCCTGGTTGACCCACCAAGTTTTCCACCGGAGTGTGAAATAGGAATTGACATGATACCGAGAGATTGTCTAGTCACCTAGCGAAGATGTTTTTCAGATGTGGCTGTGATCATACCAGTTGATTTGAGCAACCGGGAAGAGCAACAACCGAAGACCAGGAAGTGAGTTTGCTTAAGTGTATCTTCTGGGCGTATTTCAGTTTCGTTCGCGATAAGAAGGATGGTGACAGGGGATATGTATTGATTACTGGAAGCTGAACCGTATTGCTGTTAGGAACCATTATTTCTCCACCCTGAAACGACTATGTATCTGTTTAATTTCAGAGCGCGAAGTTTCCTTCAGATGGAAGTATGAATTGAGGTTATTCTTGAAATCGCCTTCCGTATTCGTAACGACTGCTATGACGGTTAGTGACGCTAATAGTATTAGCTAAAGCTCTGACTATTTTGTGAATTTGATAAATAATGTTTTCTCGTGAAGTACTTGGGCAAATGGTCATTGTATGACTTAATAGTACATTCGGAGACGAGGAAGAGCATGAAAATCATTTTTGCACCTTCTTAGAAATTTGACGATCATTTGTACATTCTGGGAGGTTAATATTTGTTGAGACAACTAGAAGCATATCAGAAGAATTACTTCACTGCATGATCTGGAGTTGACAACAACGGTGGCTACCTTGAAAAGTGAAGACATCCCTTACAAGGCAGAAGTGTTGGCGATGCAAAAGAAGAAAATCTAGTCAAGATGGCGAACCTGGAGCTGATAAAGACATGCAGTCTAACTTCCCTATTCATCTTGGTTGTACTAAGATGAATTGAGAGCGGAAGCAGACTGGATGATGAAGGGATCGTGCCAGAAATTCACATGACTCCATCACATTCCAAGAAGAACTGCAGGAGGCTTGATGAACCAGACGCAAGTTCACGATTTTGTTTCACTTCCAGATTGATGGACAGACGAAGACAGATTAACCGGACTTGAAGAGATTGGATGTTTTGAATGAACGGATTTTTGAAACAGACCTTTTATGTTTGGAAGAATTGATTCTGTGAAGGCCGAAGTTATTGACGACTAATTTTCACTTCCGTTGACTCACTTAAGCTTCGTTATATAGTAATAAAAAAAAATCCTCTAATGATTTAAGTTCCATAGAAGCCTTTCAGTTCCGTGTTTATTTTTCGTATGTTCGATGATGGCTTTGTTTTGGGAATTTTGGCGAATGGTGGAAGATCTGATGCTTGTGGATGGCGTACCTTACTTCTGCTAGGTAATTTGGGGTTCCGATACTCTTGCGAGTAGTTTTGTTTTCCCTCTTGACTATGACATTTGATTTTGTTGACCTTTGAGACTGTAGAAGTACTAGGTGGATTAAGATAGGTTGTTTTGCTCACGACTCGAGATAAAGTATGATCATCATGAAGGCATATTTATGTGGTGCTAGTATTATGACGCCTGATCAACGTGATAATACTTACACCATATAACGTGCACTCATTGTGGCCATAGGATATCTTGGGGAGTACCTAAGAAGTTTAGAATTTGATCTCCGTTGGATTATCCGTGATTAGTGAGACTTTAGGTTCATTCTACCTATGCGTATACTCTGCCATCGTTCATTCGATATCTGGATGAATTTGGACTCTCGTTTTACATTCTGTTGACCTTAGTTATAAATCCTGAACTCTTTATAGAACTCTCTACTGTGGATACAGTTAATTTGACTTAAAATTTTGTTCGCATTCCATATGAGCTTTCTGAAGATTCACCTATCGTTCATTTTATGTTGCATGGACCTTTTGATCCGAATAAACCCATTTTGTCTCCTTCTGAGGAATTTTGAAACCCACCTTGTTTTGATTTGAGTCATGAGAAACTATTTGGTCTGAAGATCCTTTTTGGAAGAACCTCCTCGGGCGGGAGAATGTTGTGACGATCTTTTGCGATTTGCTACGACTTCGTCTAACTTGCGACTTCAAATTTCGAGGACGAAAATTTTCTTTTAGAGGGGAAGAAGTTGTAATACCCAAAATTTCAAAACATGCAAAATGACCAAAATGCCCTTGCAACTTTAAATTTAATTAAAACTTACATAAAACACCAAATAAATCCCAAACCTTTGGAAATGAGAAGCATATGAAGTAAGATAATTTTTATTACTACATTTTAATATTTTACATGTACAAAAAAAAAATACTTGTCACACCTAAATTACAATATTGGCCGAAAATACATTTATAGTATTTTGTTACTTATGTTTTAAATTAAATAAGGAGATACGTATCAAAATTAAATAAGGAGATCAATCAAAATCAGAGATTATCTCATTCTTATCACCAAGGGACCGAAATTCATGCCTCCCCTCATCAAATACACGGTTTCATAATTTTGTTTCCTTTTTATATATCCTTAATTCCCTATTCGATCAACCAAAAACTCACACACACTATACACGATTTTTGGGAGGCTTTTTCATATTTTTCCTGGGTTCTATCAAGATCAAAGAAGGTGCTAAAAATCATTCCAAGGTTGCTGGATCGATAGTTTGATCGTGGGAGTTTTCTTGTTGTCGATTTGTTCTTGCCAAGAAGTACAAAACTCTCACGACTCATTCACTCGTTCAAAAATTCATCTGGTATTTTTCTTGTGTTCTTTACATCATATATGAGTTGAATAAAATAGATAAATCGAACCATGCACTTAAAAACAAATCGTGGTAATTATAGATAACAAAACGTAAATAAAACCTATATTAATCCATACAATTTTTTTGGGTTGCAAACCTATTTTATTTGAGATCTATACGTGCCATATGATCCTAGAAAAATGATCTTCGTATTTTTTGAAGCCTAAAATACCTTTGTTGAGTTTTTGTTTCAATCGGATTTGATAAAAAGGAAAGAAAAAAAAATAAAAACCTAATCGAATGAGACTAGGGTTAGGGTTTTGGGATTAGATCTGATGTAATGATGATGTTTTAATGATGTTTTGATGATTGGTAACGATTGGATAGATTAGGGTTAGGGTTTATGTATTTTAAAAGTATACCGATTGGATTTTTAAAAGTGTAGGGTGTGTTTTGTAATTTTCTAAACTTGGGGGTTATTTTTGTAATGTGTTTTGGACCAGGGGTAACTCGTAAAATTATAATATAGGGGTATTACATGTTAATTTTGTAAATAAAAAGGTTTAAATGGTAATATATGTAATTATTGTTAAATCGATTGTAATTAATTAAAATTGAGGGACTTGTTTTGTAAATTCTGGAATTTGAAGGTTGATTCGTATAATACTTAATATAAGGGGTGTGATGTGTAATTTTGAATAATTGAAGGCTTAATGTGTAATTATGAATATTGTAAAGATTAAATTGTAACTTAATTAATTATAAGGTTTAATTTGTAATTTATATAACTAAAGGGTTTAACTTGTAAAATTATTATCAGTAAAGGATTGGAATTGTAAATATGGGAAACTTATGGATTAAAATAAATAACTTGTAATATTTACACTTTAGACCTTATCTTTGACATATTTGCATTTAAAACCCTAAAATATGGAAAGTTGTCATATTTAACCCTAAGCTATTATAACTCGCTAAAATGAACCCTACTTCCATAATAATAATTAATTGATGACTTAACCTAATTACCTTATGGAATTTGTCTAATTATGGAAATTTGCTATTTTTGGAAACTTGCTAAATAAGGAAACTTTCTATAAATGGAAACCTGCTAATAATGGGAAGTTACTAAAAATATAAAGTCGACTAAAACGAGAAATATGATTTAAATAAGATATTAATAATAAGACAACCATGTATTCGTGTAGATTCGCTGAAGATGGAGTTTGTTTCTGACCTTTATATTTCTTGATGTGTTATCATTTGCGGTATAAGGTACAGATATTCTGACCTTCTCACAGGTTTCTCATGAACTCTTTCTCTTGTCTTTCTTACTTGCTTGAACCTTGCTATGCTCCCCTTGATTTGTGAACATTACTATGTTTCCCCTTGTATTGTGAACCTTTGATATGATCCACTTGATTTGAACCTTGCTTTGAACCCTTGCCTTGATTTCTTGTTTTGAACCTTGCCATGTTCCCTTGATACTTGACATACTTCGTTCATCACCTTTGACCTGAATATTCAAATCCTTGGACACCTAGAAGATTTACTTGATATTAAAACTGGATGTGGAAACTTTCTTAATTATATATGAAATTTTTTTGAGAAAAGCTATTTTAAAACGATGCGATACCACTTTTAAATGTAATTCTACTAAAGTTTTATGAAAATAACTTTTAAGAACTATCTTTATGAAAAACAGTTTTGAGAGACCATTGTTGTGAAAACTATTTTGAAAGATCATTTTTACTAAAACCATTATTAAAGGATTTCTTTTAAATGAACTTTTAAATTGAACCGTTGCTATGATCTCTTGTCTTGAACCTTGACTTGAACCTTGATATACTTGAATTGGAAACATGACTTGAACCTTGATACACTTGAATTGGAAACTTGACTTGAACCTTGATACACTTGAATTGGAAACTTGACTTGAATCACTTGAAATGGGAAACTTGACTTGAACAACTTGATATGGAACTTGAACTTGAACTTGGAACTTGAACTTGATACTTGATACTTGACCCTTGACCCACAGTTTGAGATTACGAGCCATAACTAGGCATGAGGGTTTCATGTCCATGTCATTGATGCACCGATGGCATGACTCTAGGGCAGGAGAGTGATGACCTGTCCCGTCCCTGACTTGATACTTGACTTGTTACGTAGAGGTAGACATTGTGGCCTACTGGGGCATATGGATGCATCCTAGATTTGACTTCGACACCATGATAGCCGCTGCTTTACCCAGTACACTGATGGACAGGATGCCCCTGATTTTTACGCCATGATAGCCGCTGCTTTGGCTAATGCTCTTCCTCAGTTGGTGACCCAAATCACCAATGACATCTGAAATGGTGTGGGTTCATCAGGAGGAAATGGTGCTGGTTCATCAGGCGGTGGTGGTGGCGGTGCTCCACCTGTTGGTATTCATGTTTGGATCGAAAGGTTCAATAAGCTCAAACCTCTTTCTTTCCGGTCTGCTGCCACTCCCACAGAGGCAGAGGATTGGATCACTCATGTTGAGAAGCTGTTCAGAGTCTTGGGTTGTGCTGACGAATTCAAGACACGTTTGGCCACATTTAAGTTTGAGGGTGATGCGCTGAGTTGGTGGACAGCGTATGTTCAGTCACAGGAAGAGGATTTCACGGATACTTGCTCATGGGAGGATTTTTGTGGCATATTTTATAAGCAGTATATTCCGGTGTCTGAGCAGCAGAGGTACGAACGAGAGTATGGGATTATTAGTCAGTTGGATCAAGAGTCGTCTGGGAGTTCATGCGGAGGTTCATGAGGTTGGCTAGTTTTGTTAGGCCAGATGTTACGGGGGATGCTCAGCGTCAGGCTAAGCACTTTAAGTGGGCATTGAAGAAGTGGGTATTGGATCGTATTGTGAACACTGAGTATGAGGATGTTGCTGCAGTCGCGAATGATGCCCGTAACATTGAGTTGTTGCATGCTGCTGAAGGAGGTTCGAATAAGAGAGACATGGATGGAAATCGTGTGGACTTCAAGGGACAGGGTCGTCAGGACCAGAGGCAGGATCATAGGGGTCGTCAGGACCGGGGATATGATCAGAGGCGCCAGGATTTCAGGAGTCAGGATCAGCGAACTTTTGGTAGGAACGGAAATGACCGGCAGGGTCAAGGTAGTAGCAACCCGCGTCAGATCAGAGATCAGTCGACTCGGGGTTCGCAGCAGAATTATCATTCGGGTTCTTCTGGTTAGAAGAAGTCTTTTGAGGCGTTACCTCCTCCTCCTCTTTGTGCTACTTGTGGGAAGCCTCATCCCGGGGTTTGCTACAAGGCTACTGGTGCTTGTTTCACTTGCGGCTCTACTACTCACAAGGTGAGGGATTGTCCACAGGAGAAGCGGATCGTACCAGCGAATTCGTCTAAGTCAGCTCCCACTTCAGGTCGTGTTTTTGCCACTACCCGTGATCAGGCGGCGAACTCTTCAGGTACCATTACCCGTTTTCTTTACATTGGTGATCGTAATGTTTTCGTATTATTTGATACCGGTGCCACGCATTCCATCATATCTAATTCGCTTGCCAATAAACTAAATATAACCCCAACTCCATTAACTAATCAAATATCCATTTCAAACCTAATGAAAACCCAGGTAATCATTGATAGAGAATATGTGAATTGTCCCCTACGTTTTGATGACGGTGTTCGTCCCGCTAATCTGCTCCCGATCGATATGATCGATTTTGACGTTATTTTGGGCATGGATTGGTTGGCTGCTCATAGGGCTACCCTTGATTGCAGTGCCAGAGATGTGATCTTTGGTAATGTTCATCAACCCGACTTTGTTTATCACGGTTCCCAACCTCTTAAGTCTGTTAGGATCATCTCGGCTATGAAAGCCAGAACTTTGATTTCCCATGGTTGCCTTGGTTTTCTGGCATCCATTAAAGATACCTCTTTGGAAGTTTCGAGCAATGAGAGTCTTCCTATCGTTCATGATTTTGCCGACGTATTTCCCGAAGAACTTCCTGGTCTTCCTCCGGCTAGGGAAGTTGAGTTTAGCATTGATCTCGTTCCAGGTGCTGAACCTATCTCCAAAGCTCCGTATCGCATGGCGCCCATTTAGCTAAAAGAGTTGAAGGAACAGTTGCAAGAACTCTTGGAGAATGGATTCATTCGACCAAGTGTCTCTCCTTGGGGTGCGCCTGTTTTGTTTGTGAAGAAGAAGGATGGAAGCATGCGTCTTTGTATTGACTACCGTGAGCTTAACCGTATTACGATCCGAAATCGTTACCCTCTTCCGCGCATTGACGACTTATTTGATCAGCTGCAAGGGGCGAAACATTTTTCTAAGATTGATTTGAGGTCCGGTTATCACCCGCTTCGGGTGAAGGAGCAGGATATTCCCAAAACTGCGTTTCGAACTCGTTACGGTCATTATGAATTTCTGGTTATGCCTTTTGGTTTGACCAACGCGCCTGCTGTTTTTATGGATCTTATGAATCGAGTATTCCACGAGTACCTCGACAAGTTCGTTATTATCTTCATTGATGACATCCTTGTGTATTCGAAATCTAAGGAGGAACACGAGCAGAATCTCCGAATTGTTTTGGAAATTCTTAGGCAGCAGAAGTTGTATGCTAAATTTTCTAAGTGCGAGTTTTGGTTGAGTCAAGTTGCTTTCCTAGGTCACATTGTATCTGCTGATGGTATCACCATGGATCCATCAAAGGTTGAAGCTATCACCAAGTGGCCGAGACCTACCAATGTGACAGAGGTTAGGAGTTTTCTGGGGCTTGCTGGTTACTACAGACGGTTTGTTGAGGGTTTCTCGCGTTTGGCTTTGCCATTAACGTAATTGATGAGGAAAGGAGAGAAGTTTGTTTGGACAGAAGAGCGGGAAAATAGTTTTGAAGAGCTGAAGAAGAAATTGGTGTCCGCTCTTATTTTGACTCTTCCATCAGGTTCTGGAGGTTTTCAGATATATAGTGACGCGTCAAAGAAAGGATTGGGTTGTGTTCTTATGCAGCACGGGAAGGTTATTGCTTATGCTTCGAGGCAATTGAAACCTTATGAGGAGAATTACCCGACTCATGATTTAGAGTTAGCTGCTGTTGTTTTCGCGTTAAAGATCTGGCGGCATTATTTGTATGGCGAGTCATGTGATATCTTCACTGACCACAAGAGTCTCAAGTATATCTTCACCCAGAAGGAACTTAACATGAGACAGAGACGGTGGTTAGAACTTCTGAAGGATTATGACACGAACATTCAGTATCATCCGGGTAAAGCTAATGTGGTTGCCGATGCTCTTAGTCAAAAATCTCGAATGATTGCCAGTTTGGAGGTAGAACCTCATATTCTCAAGGACTTAGAACGTTTGGACATTGAGTTGTGTATTCGTCGCGATGTTGGATATTGGGCTAGTCTTAAGGTTGAGTCTAACCTGATCCTACAGATTAAGGAAGCGCAGAAGGATGATGGTGAGCTATGGTCTGTGGTTCAGAATGTTGAAGAAGGTAAGCAGACAGAGTTCCGTGTAGATGATTCGGGCGTGGTGTGGTTTGAAGATCGTCTTTGTGTTCCAAATGATACCGAGCTTCGTGAGGCTATTCTATCTGAGGCACATAGTTCCCCATTCACTATTCATCCTGGTTCCACCAAGATGTACAGGGATCTTAAGCAGCATTTTTGGTGGAGTGGTATGAAGCATGATGTAGCTTCTTTCGTGTCTAAGTGTTTAACTTGTCAGCAAGTCAAGATTGAGCATCAAAGGGCGAGTAGTTTGTTGCAGCCTTTAGAGATTCCGACATGGAAATGGGAAGAGATTTCTATGGATTTTGTATCAGGGTTACCTCTTACCAAAAGAAAGCATGATGCGATTTGGGTAGTTGTTGATCGACTAACCAAGTCTGCTCATTTCTTACCTATTCGTATGGATTACCGTGTTAGTAAGTTGGCGGAGATTTTTCGACAGGAGATTGTTAGACTTCATGGTATGCCGACAGCTATTGTTTCAGACAGAGATCCGCGGTTTACTTCTCATTTCTGGAAAGGGTTGCAGAATGCTTGGGGTGCACGTCTTAAGTTTAGTACGGCTTTTCATCCGCAGACAGATGGTCAGTCAGAGAGGACCATCCAAACCTTGGAGGACATGTTGAGAACGTGTGCTTTAGAGTGGACAGGAAGTTGGGATGAGTATTTGTGCTTGGTGGAATTTGCTTACAACAACAGTTGGCATGCGAGCATCCGAATGGCTCCATATGAGATGTTGTATGGGCGGAAGTGTAGAGCGCCAGTTTGTTGGAACGAAGTGGGTGAACGTCTTATTGAAGGTCCGGAAATTATTGAGATCACTAACGAAAAGGTGGATGTTGCTAGAGAGAAATTGAAAGAGGCTCGTGCTCGTCAGAAGAGCTATGCAGATAAGCATCATCGTGACTTAGAGTTTCATGTTGGAGATCGTGTATTCCTTAAAGTATCGCCGTTTCGTGGGGTTAAACGTTTTGGGATCAAGGGCAAGCTTAGTCCTCGATTTATCGGACCATTTGAGATTCTTGAACGTACTGGAAAGGTTTCTTACCGTTTGGCTCTACCAGCCTCAGTTATCGCATGTTCATAACGTCTTCCATGTATCTCTTCTGAAGGGATACAATTATCATCCTTTGCATGTGGTATCCTATCCGTTTGATCAAATTCAGCCTGATATGTCTCTTCCAGAAGAGCCGGAAGCTATTTTGGATCGTCAAGAGCGAGTCATGAGAAATAAAGTTATTCCGTTTGTAAAGATTCTTTTTAGGAATCACCCAGAGCGTGAGGCTACCTGGGAAACCGAGGAATCGATACGAGCTAGTTATCCACATTTCGTATTTTGATCCGGTATGTCTTTGTTCGTTTTCCGTTCTATTTCATTTCCGTTTCTTTGCAAATTTCGAGGACGAAATTTTTCATTTAGAGGGGAAGAAGTGGTAATACCTAAAAATCCAAAATGTGCAAAATGACCAAAATGCCCCTACAATTTTAACAATTGATTAAAATGCATATAAATTACCAAATAAATTCCAAACCTTCGGGAATGAACTAGATACGAAGCCAAATAATTTTTGTGACTACAATTTAACATTTAGAAATGTACAAAAATTTGTAAAATAATTATAGGATCGGATTTATATTTATTTCGTGTATTATTATTATTATTATATTATTAATCAAAATTAAATTAAATAAATACAAGATAAATGCAAATAAAATTAGGAAATTATCACCATCAGTATTTGAGCTTAATTAGACTTTCTTGGGCCAAAATTCATTGATCCTTATCATCTATACACGTTTTTATATTTTATTATATATAGAAAATATACACCGAAACCTTAAACCCTTCACAAAAATTTGACCAGCCTTCGTACGATCTAGAGAAAATTCGTGTGCTATTTTTCTGGTGTTCTACAACTGTGAGGAAGCTTAGGAAATTATTTGGAGGTCGTGAGATTCATTCTTTTGATCACTAGTGATTTGTGTGTCGAACTAAGCTTAACGAGAGGTATAAATTCGTAATATCCCTTTTACACGTTCGATCTTGCATGTAGTATTTTCTTATGTTCTTATGATCATATAAGATCTAAATAAAATATATAACTTGAACCATGCTAGCTATATTGATCGTACTAAATTTAGAGAGCTAAAACGTACGTTAAATCCATAATAAGCTATACGATTTATCTAGGTGTTGTAATTATTTATTTTGAACTCTATACGAAGTATATGATCTGGGAAAAATGTTGATCCGAATTGTAGAAGCTTAGATCGATCGTGGTTAATTATTAGGACTCCCCTCTCTGGTTACTATATTTGGTTTGTTCGGGCTCGTGGGGGATTACTTGTCTTTTATTTCTTTCTTTTCATTTCATTCTTATTATACTCTTTGCCTTTGACTTATATATCCCAATGCACTAAACTAAACATGTTTGTTTCATTTGCTTTTGTTTCCGTTTGTTATATATATCTGTTCACTGGGCTTTTTAAGCTCAGCCGCATTTCTTTTCCTGCGGCAGGTATCTAAGATAGAAGCTGGGATTTTGCTATGGGATTGAGAGTAGAGATTAAAAGAAGATTCTACCTTAGTACTACCCTTATTTATGACATCTGTTAGACTGGATTTCATTTCGTCATTATTTCCTTTGGATTATTTATTATCATTTGAACTCATGTTGGTTTTAAGCCGTGTTGGCTGAATTTCTTTAATGAATTTGTTTAAGACTTCCGCTGTATATTATGTATGTTTGCTTTGATTTGACACCATAATGTGATGCTTCTACCGTTGGCGGGTTGGGGTGTTACAGGTAACATGCAAGAAATCAGCAAGATCTTCTCACATAAGTAGGCTACTTCACACTTCACAACCTGCAAAAGTTGAAACGATTACACCAAAATCACAAAACTGAACCACTGATCATCTCTGCGGACGTCTCTCCGGTAGTACTAAAATTGTAAGCTCGGTCACGTGAATCTGTTATGCGTCCCTGATGTGCACATTTCTTCCCCCTGAATGCAGATACATCTGGAAAAAAGAGTGTTTTCACAAAAAATGCAAGAAAAGTCAAAGTACATCTACTCTCTCTTCCCCCACGATGTCTTCGCGGAATCGGAAGCATACACACTATGGTTACGATGGAAACGGAGGCAGCGTAAACCCTGTATGTCCAATTAGTTGAAGATGTATGAAGTACTAAAAATAGCCCGTGAGAATCAACTGCTGATAAAATCTCTACTCTTCTATACTCTTCTCATCTAACTCTTTACCGACCCCATTATCATTCTGACGGCTTTTTGTAGTGACCACTGATGGAGAAAATCCACTATGACGAACTTGAGACTGGAGTAAAATAACCCAAACTTGTGACTTAAACTTGCAATATTGTCTGACTAAGAACCTATACTGAGCACTACAACGTAACTCCTTAAAGCATAGGTCATTTCATATACCCATCCAACCATCCTTAACTGTATATGAACTCATCTTGAATTATCCACATCCATTTGTGACACTTGAGCACTACAATGTAACTCCTTTAAAGTAATAGCTTTACTCTGTGAGCACAACAACGTAACTCCTTACATCAGGTATAACTAGATAACTCAAGTCTTAATCATTTTGACGTTTAAAAGCTCGAACAAGGATCTCGAAGTATCATGCATCCAACCAACCCCGATATCTTCAAGATACTAAGTACACGCACCCGTGAAATTCCACTTCAACCTCAAATAAATAATAATGAATTAACGCCGTAGTCACATCTTGCGGTTAAATGCCCAAAACAGGCCTTTTGACGGTTTAAATGAACTATGATAATGGTTTTATCCCGATCTTGTCAAAAACGTATCCCCGTGAAAAATTTGTCGAACCAAAATACCATACTTCATCGCCAAACATTATACCAAAAAATTATACAAAGTATTAAAAAGTACATTTGAATAATTAAATTTAAGCTCAAGATTTTGATATAATTTTTGGATTTATTTCAGCCTAATCCACGCATGTACATAATTTAGTCCATTGTCATATTTTTAGCCCAACAAAAAAATTCGGATCCAATCCATAAGAAATAACCCGATCCACAAACAATTATAACTTAACAAATCTAATAAAGCACACACTTATCAAACCCTAATCACACATATCAACATTTCCGCCTCTCTCATCACTGTCCAAAAGAAAAAATGCATCATCCAATTATCAACAACCTCTCAAACCCTAATCACATACATATTAACCTCCGCCCCCATCTCCTCTTATCCAACTGCCTCATCTCACATCACACGAATCCAATAAAACCCACCCTGATATCTCTTTAATTAAATGAATGACTATCAAAGCACACACTTTTAATGATTTTTTTGCACAAACAAGACCATACAAGAACCAAAACGAGCACTCTTTCTTCATGGTGTACCGAAAGACTCAAGTTTTAAGCTTCAAGATCCTGTTGGGGGTCACGGTAGGTTGCTACTTATTTTCATTTGTTGTTGTGTTTATCAACGAACGAAGGAAAAAGAGATAACATAATTGTTATTTTCTTTATCCCTTTTTTATTCGTATATTGAAATAGAGGCAAGGCTTCGAATATGATCTATGATGATTTTTCTTTCTTTCGTTTTGATCGACCTTTAAAGGTTTGATAATACTTTGAGTTATGTGAAAGGAAAGAAACTGAGATCAATTGATTTTCATTACTTATTCTCTTCAAATCATGGTTGAGATATGAAATGTCGATTGGGGTTTAGATTAGATGTGGAGTTGTTTGAGGTTGTGAATGGAATGGTTTTGTTTGGTAGTGGTATGTTAATTGGATTTGTTTTGGCACTGGTTGAGACTTAGTTTACAGTCAACGAGTCTCACCCTTTTCTTTTTATGCACTGGTTGTAACTTAGTTTTGGCTGTAGTCTTGGTCAAAGGGGTCTTCTGCTTCATCTCCTTTTCTTTTCTTTTTTTTTTATTATGCAATTTCTATAAGTTTGACCGTTGACCAGTCAATTGCGAAAGGTTTGACCGTTGACCTATCAATTGCGAAAAGCCACAATTGCGAAAAGACAATTGCGATAAAACCCAGATTTGCGATAGCCAAGGGTTTATCAAAATTACTTATACAAGCAATTTCGATAAAACCTTTCCGATGATTTTTCGATGATGACTTTTCCGACCAACTATTTTTACCAGTTTTCGACCTTAATTTTTTTGTGACCCATGACCACGTATTCTGACAAGTAATCGACCACTATATTCAGACCACGAATTTCACGGGATGGTTCAAAATTGTCATATAACTCGGTTTACATACCAGAAGTGTTATTTTGACCAAATGGACACCAAGACATGTAAAGTTGTGAAAACAGGAACGAGACAATATTGACCATTTAGATACTATAACAACTTGTATAAGACCTGTTTTAGAACAAATGTATACCAGTCAACACTTATCGAATAACAGATCTTATAAGTTTTTGACAAGAAAAAATCACAACAAAATCAACCAAAACTAATACCATGGCTCTTGGTACCAATTGATGGATCGTATTTTGGTGATATTATTGTGAATCGGGAGGTCGGGGATGATGATAATACATCATCTCCATGGTAGAGGTTAGAGAGAGAAAGTGTAGAGAGATAAAGATGGTGGAACCGGGTTTTATTAAAGATAATGAAAGGTGAAAAATACAATAACAAGGCTCACCCTCCTAGTGAAGTTAGGAGGGTATTTATAGGCCAACAAACACAAGATTTACATAATTGACGCTTCTAGTCCTTGTGTTTGTGCCTAACAAGATAACTATTGTAATCCCAAATATGTTGTCACATTTTAGTGTTAGAAGCATTCCCAACAAACGCTACGACAAGTACGATATCGTATGTCGAAGATACTTATAGTAAATAGTGAAAATAGATGGATATACTTATCTAATAACAATGCACATTTCATCAATTATATTAGCAATCAAAATCGTAAATGAGGCATCAGCTTGGCAGGCAGGCATGTGGCGGTCATAGGGTTAAGTTTTCGTAAAAGCAGTTATAGTCTAGGTTTTAAAAATTACCCATTTCGCTATAACCAAGGCTCTGATACCAATCTGTAACACCCCCAAAATCTGGTTTAGCGGAAGCATACATGTTTGGGTGTTACTAAATTGGTATCACAACACAAAGTACAAAGAACGGTTTTACCTCAACCGTTTAAAAGAAGTTTCATATTCAAAATATTTTGTTTACATCATTCCAAAAACAGTGTGGAAATATAAGCCCATAAAAGAAGTAAAGTGGTCCCAAATACATCAGAGTCATCTATGACCATGCCATGCCATGCCAAAGCCTCCAACAGTATGCTATCACTTTAAACCTGAAAATACATACTAAAAGTGTCAACACGAGGTTGGTGAGTTCATAGGTTTGCATAAATATGAATGAAGAGTAAAAGTAATGTGAGTTCAAAAGTGACTATTGTGTCATTCATAATGTGATGAAAATAAATGTTTACTGTTAAACAAGGATTGCAATGTGTACCACAAGAGTTAAAGTTTGCTTGACCAGTTCATTTGGTTATGTGACTAGTTCATTCGGTCATGTGACTAGTTCATTTGGTCATGTTACCAGTTCATTTGATTATGAGACCAGTGCATTCGGTCATGTGTGTACGTAGCAGTTGAGCCAGTTCATTCGGTTACGCAAGCATAAATATTTGAGGTACTTGTATCCATGAGAAAATAATCAAGTATATAGCAGGTAAACACATAATGCATTCGGGTAGCCAAATCAAGTATTTCAGCCAAACTACAAAATTTGCGTAGACAATTCACGTATCCAAATAAACAAGCATTGAGTTTAGTTAAAAAAAAGAGCATGTATTCTCCCCTAAAACAGTTATAAAACAGGTAAAAATAGGGGCCATGAACTCACCTCTATATGCAGCAGCGCAAAATATCACAACTGACACAACTAGCATCTAGAGCAGAACACAACGGTATCAAGAGATATAGGCACAACGGTACGGGATCGGCACAACCTAATAAGTATATGGTTATCTTACAATACGTCTTGTAAAGTAAAAGAGTTTTCAAAAGACAAGCGTCTTAGTTTTCGTGGATTACTCGTATCAAAGTTTGTAAAAAGTTTAGTATCAATGTTTCGTGTGGTGGTAAGAAAACGTAGGCTCAATAATCCTAAATAGTTTGGAAAGGTATAATATATATCACAATATATTATAAAGGAAGTAATAAAAGAACAGTCAAGAATTACTGAAGAGGACTCAAGTATACACACGATAAAGAGGAATAGATAACGACATAGTCGAGAAAAGTACCGACGAGGACTTTGATTCGAGGAAGAATGACAAGAGGAAATTAAAAAATGAACGATAAGGAAAAATATGTCAAGAAGGTAATTCAAGTGGTATGTTTCGGTATTTACTCAATAATCCCAAATAGCTTGTACAAAATATACGTGTTTCATTAACAAAGACACGTTAAATTCACAATTCAACAATAAGGGTTTTACAATTAACTTGTACAATTCGTCATTTGACGTGTTTATGATAAAAGCATTTTTGAAAATACAGTCTTTGTATAACCTTATAGAGGCATATAGTTTTATTTAATAGTCAGGTTCAAGTTAAACGTCTAATCATATATATAACGTCAAGTAATTGAATTACTAAATTCTCCTTTGCCTTCTAGTCGGTTTTTAAGAAAGTGTAAACTTATGAGAAAATCTTCTAGGACTTGTTCGTTTATAAAACTTCCAAGTTGTGTAGTATTTAACTAAACTACGTTTTCTATATATGACTTATGTTGTCGATATGCTATATAGTCTGTTTTAATTCCAATAATTTGTCCAAGTGATTCGATGCAAATCCAATGATTTGTCCAAATTATTCAATGCAATTTGTTTTATTTTGTCCATTAAGTATAGAAAAAATTACACGGATGGTCCCTGTGGTTTACACCAATTTCAAGTTTGGGTGCTATTGCATTTTAATTACGCCAGACATACCTAATTTGACAAACGTTTAACGCGTTTGGTCCCTAATTTGGATGGGCGTTATCTTTCTCCGTTAAGTGTTTGCATCGTTAGTCCCTCCGTTAGTATTTTTTGCATCGTTAGTCCTTATTTTATAAACTAACCGTTGACCACGTTTTTTTTGCTTATGTGTCACTTTGACCAATGTTTTCGTCCGATTCTTTACGTTTTCGTCCGACTTTTTACGTTTTCGTCCGACTTTTTACGTTTTTGTCCGATTCTTTACGTTTTCGTCCGATTCTTTACGTTTTCGTCTGTTTTTTTACGTTTTCGTCTGAATTTTTACGTTTTCGTCCGACTCTTTTTGTTTTCGTCCGATTTTTTACATTTTTGTCTGATTCTTTACGTTTTCGTCCATCTCCTAACGTTTTCGTCTGTTTTTTTACGTTTTCGTCTGACTTTTTACGTTTTCGTCCGATTCTTTACGTTTTCATCTGTTTTTTTACGTTTTCGTCTGAATTTTTACGTTTTCGTCCGATTCGTTACGTTTTCGTCCGATTTTTTACGTTTTCATCTGATTCTTTGTGTTTTCGTCCGATTCTTGACGTTTTCGTCCCATTTTTTACGTTTTCGTCTGATTCTTTACGTTTTCGTCCATCTCCTAAGGTTTTCATCCGATTTTTTTACGTTTTCTTCTAAATTTTTACGTTTTCATTTTTATTTTCTACGTTTTCGTCTGAATTTTTACGTTTTCGTCCGATTCTTTACGTTTTCATTCGATTCTTTAGGTTTTCGTCTGACTTTTTACGTTTTCGTCTGATTCTTTACGTTTTCGTCCGATTCTTTATGTTTTCGTCTGTGTTTTACGTTCTTGCCTGAATTTTTACGTTTTCGTCCGTCTCCTTACGTTTTCGACCGATTTGTAAAAAAATTAAATTCGAAAAAAAAAGTAATTTTTCTAAAAAAAATTAATTTCGAAAAAAAAAATTAATTTTTCTAAAAAAATTAATTTCAAAAAAAAATTTGTAAAAAAATTAAACTCGAAAAAAAAAATTTCTAAAAAAATTAATTTCGAAGAAAAAATTAATTTTTCTAAAAAAATTAATTTAAAAAAAATTGTAAAAAAAAAAATCGGACGAAAACGTAAGGAGACAGACGAAAACGTAAAGAATCGGATGAAAACGTCAAGAATCGGACGAAAACGTAAAAATTCAGAAGAAAACGTAAAAAAACAGACGAAAAAGTAAAGAATCGGACGAAAATGTAAAAAGTCAGACGAAAACGTAAAAAAACAGACGAAAACCTAAAGAATCGAATGAAAACGTAAAGAATCGGACGAAAACGTAAAAATTCAGACGAAAACGTAAAAAAACAGACGAAAACGTAAAAATTTAGAAGAAAACGTAAAAAATCGGACGAAAACCTTAGGAGATGGACGAAAACGTAAAGAATCAGACGAAAACGTAAAAACTCAGACGAAAACGTAAAGAATCGGACGAAAACGTAAAGAATCAGACGAAAAGGTAAAAAAATCGGACGAAAACGTAAAGAATCGGACGAAAATGTAAAAATTCAGACGAAAACGTAAAAAAACAGACGAAAACGTAAAGAATCGGACGAAAACGTAAAAAGTCAGACGAAAACGTAAAAAAACAGACGAAAACGTTAGGAGATGGACGAAAACGTAAAGAATCGGACGAAAACGTAAAAATTCAGACGAAAACGTAAAAAAAACGGACGAAAACGTAAAGAATCGGACGAAAACGTAAAAAGTCGGACGAAAACGTAAAAAGTCGGACGAAAACGTGGGTCAAAGTGACACATAAGCAAAAAAAACGTGGTCAACGGTTAGTTTATAAAATAAGGACTAACGATGCAAAAAATACTAACGGAGGGACTAACGATGCAAACACTTAACGGAGAAAGATAACGCCCATCCAAATTAGGGACCAAACGCGTTAAACGTTTGCCAAATTAGGTATGTCTGGCGTAATTAAAATGCAATAGCACCCAAACTTGAAATTGGTGTAAACCACAGGGACCATCCGTGTAATTTTTTCTTAAGTATATGTTTAGTCCTTAACCAAGTGTTATTCCCAAGAGTAACCCAAACGTACTAATGTATACAAGAGTTAAAACAATAATCACGTTAGTTCAAAAAACGCAAAATGTTCAAAATATATTAGTATATCCTACAACTAAATTTAGACTTGAATTATCACACAAATTTAACTCATACACACTCTTTTGTAAAATGGGCTGGAGGCCCAACATAAACCACTCACACCTTAGGCCTGTTAACACATTATGCAAACACACTTGGTTTTATTGACAATCACAAACACAACACACATAATACACATACCCCTTGCATTTTTGGTTGTTAAACCGAATCAAGACAAATTTATAACCAAACACACTCTAAGTAGCTTATAGGTTTCGGCCCTTTTCTAACCCAACGCACCCCAAATGGGCCGAGGCCCGTCACACAAATTTAATCCAATAACCAAACTCAAGTCTAACACAAATCCACTACACAAACAATACACAATCACAGATACCAATGCAAATGCAACACTTCCTTTTGTTTTTTGTTGTTAACCGGGACAAGCAAGGGGATCACCACACCCCTTGGTGGTTGTTGACATACCGAACCAAGACACACCCCTTGGTGGTGTCGTGGTCAAACCGTGAGGAAAACCAAACTCCCTACGTGGGTATTTTCTAACCAAATCGAGAAGTAAACCAAGACAAACATAACACAAGTATTAACACAAATGCAAATAACCTCTTGGTTACCTTTCTTTACCATAGCCAAAACAGCACCCTTACAAGCTGTCTTCTTCTATTGACTCGAAAGCATAACAACCCTATGTGGGTTGGCTGTCGAACCGAGAGCATCAAAACAAACGACCCTAAGTGGGTTTTTCTTATTAGCAGCAACTCAAACCAATAAAAATGATGATACAATCCGAGACCAAAACCTAAAGTGAAGAACCCGAATCCAACGCATGACCAAAATGACCAACTCGAATCGTACACGCCATAGATTAACAAAACACCCGTTTAAATATTCGTATTTATTTTACCACACGAAACCCCAACCAAAACAATTTTAAATCTATTTTAACCCACGAAAACATGATAACTCATTTATCCTCGGTTTTTAAATTAATAACAAAAGTTTAATTGTGGTGTTTGACATACCAAGAAACAAGATAGAAGAGAGAGGAGTGATGGTGGTGATGATTATACGAGCCAAACACGAGCAAGAAACCATGACCAAAAACCTAGCTTGACCCATGTCACACTAAACCGATCTACACACGAGCTTGTCTTCTTACGTTAAAATGGCAGCAGCGGATACGGTATGGTGGGTGACGGCTGGATAAGAAGGAGGTGGTGTATGTGGCATAATGAGGGTGGCTGTGGAGTTGATGATGGTAGTTGTGGTGTGATGATGGAGGTTGTCTTAGTGGTGGCCGATGGCAGTAGAGGGTGGCGGCGCTGGAGATGGGCAGTTGGGTGGCCGATGGGTTAAGGGGGTTGTTTGTGTGTTATAAGTAGGTTTATATAGGGAAAACCTAGGGACCACAAGGGCCAATCAAGTAAACCCTAGTAACTTCAAGGGGCGGCGATGAAAATATAATCCAGGGACCATAACTATAATTTATCATATCTTTCACAAAATGAAGTTCGTGGCTCGTTTAGACAATTAAACGGTTGATTCAAGACACGAGAATTACGCCATCGTGCTCAGAATAATTTTTCTAATAAAATTGACTATTCATATGCTTCGTTTCTTACAAATAATAAAATAATCAAATCAAATCGTTGGTTGTGCCAGTACGCGTTGTGCACGGTTTTCACTTTTCGCGAGATAACTTATCGTATTCGATTCGAATAAGTTCGGAAAAGTCCGAAAGTGAAACTTAGGAAATAATAAATATAATTTATTATTTAAAAATCATTCTTGAAAATTACGGGTGGTTACACTCAAGTCCAATTCCTATCTATTCGCATTTGCACGTAGTTAAATCTTCAGCCATAATAGTGATCATATGTTATTTATAGTTGAGATTCTTGAAGTCGATGCACATCCTCCAACTACCATCGGACTTCTTTACCAAAACCAGATTGGAGATCCACGTCGGGTACCGCACCGGCCGAACTATCCAGGCTATCACCCATTCTTCTACTTCTTTGGTTATGGCATGGTTCTTTTCTGCCGAAAAGGTCCTCTTCTTCTGTGCTATCGGTCAGTCTTGGACATTCATGTTTAGTCTATGCTCTGTAATCCGTCGTGGTATTCCCGTCATATCTGCAGGCTCCCATGTAAATACGTCTTAACTATTTTTGAGCAATGTAATTAACTGCCTTCTGCATTTCGGGGAGAAGTTTCCTCCGATGGTTACCAGTTGATCCGGGTACGCCGGATGTACCATCACCTCCTCGGTCTTACCAGCCAACTCCCCTGTTACCTCGGTATTCTGGGGTTCGTTCTTCGCCTCTCTCTCAACCATATGTCTTTCTTCCAATTTGCGGCATTCTAAAATTATGACTGATCGTGTGACCAACGTTGTTATGCCTCTCGGAGTGGGAAACTTCATCATTGAATGAATAGTTGAGTGGATATCCCGTAGCTTTTTTAGTCCGGAGCATCCTAATATGATGTTGTATGGGGAGGGAGACCTTACTACATCGAATTTCATCACCGTTTTATAAAACAAACCTTGGCTTCTGAAACAGATTTCCAACTCCATCTTTCCCAACGGCTTAATGGACTCTCCTGCGAACCCAACTAAAGGCATGTTAGTTTCCGTCAGCCGGGACTTGATGGAAGGGCACAGATGCTCAAAACATACCTCCACCGAAGCGCCTTGGTCTACATACATCCTTCGTATCGTATAACCCTCCACCTTGGTCTCGACTATTAGAGGTTCATCCGAAACATCCCCCGGAAGGATAGGTGGGAAACTGATCGGGGCGTTCATCCAATCCTCTTCTACATCTGCAACTTTCCGTTTTCCTGCGGCCATTTGACTTCGGACCATATTAATTTCTTTTCCTTTATTTGTGTGGTTATCTCCTCTTTGCGGTGCCCTTCCCCTCTGCCTAACTTCTTTCAAGAGGTGATCCAACTTACCTGTTTTCATAGCCATTCTTAGCTGCTCCTTAAGATGCCAACAATCATTGGTGAGATGCCCCTTCTCACCGTGGTAGTCGCAATACTTGTCTAAATTTTCTTTAACGGGTTTTCTTTTCATTGGAGGGGGTTGCGGTAATCTCAACTGGTGTTTGGTGGCAAGGATTTATTTTGAAGCCTTCGTCAGAGAGTTCAAAACTATCGGCCGTGTGTCGTATCAGCAGACGTCATTGCGGCGAGGATCAGCTCTACTGGCGTTTTCATTCCTGACGGGAGCATAAGGAGCATAATGTTCATTTCTACGAGGTCTAAACTCATTCCTGGGGTTATTCCGACGGCGATCCACTCTAAAGGAAGCCTTCGGGGCATAATGGTCATTCCGGTTGTTATGCGGGTTTGGACGATATTCTCTGTAAGCATCTGCTCTTTCCCCTTTTGGCAATTCAGTACTCCGAAAAGCTTCTTCCGAACGAATGAAGTCATCAAACCTTTCCAACATTTTGTCAACTATTTTGGGAATTCTATCTGAGAACTTCTTTGCCAATTCTGGGCAATGATGGCCATTCATGAAAGAGGAGATCCGCATTATCTCCGAGGCATCCGAAAAATAGTTCGCCTCACTTACCCATCGTTCTTTAAAGTCCGGAAGACTCTCGTTGACCTTCCTATGAATTTTATTGATCTTCGTAAGATCCTTGACACATGCCCTTAGCATACTGAATCTATTCATGAATTGCCTTTAAAGCTCGTTCCAACCGTCTATACTTTCGGTCGGCAGCTTATCGAACCATCCCCTGGCCTTCCCATCCAAGGTCTGCTGGAACATTCGATACCATACAGGCATCGGCCACTCTTCCTGATTTCATGTTCCCGTGAACAGGCTAATGTGGTCATCCGGATCGGTTGTCCTATCATACAGTTTGATGTCCGTCGGCATCTTGTGCTTGGGGGCCGAGAACTCTATGATCCTTCTCGTAAACGAACATTTTATTATTTCCTTCAACGGTTTGCTCAAGTCGTCATCCGCCACTGCCTTCCCCTTATCGTTCTGCAGTCTTACCACCTCCTCTTCTTCTGTATCCGTAAACTCATCTTCAAAGTTTAGCAGCATAGTTTTTATCATGTCACGATTGCCTTGTTGTTTTAGCAACTCCTTGAGGGCCGATATGTGACCCTCCTTGATGGCTCGGGTGTCCGGAGGGTTACGACCCCCCTCCGGATCCTTCACCCCCCCCGAGAGGTCTGATGAGGGGAGTGGTAGGATTGGGACCACTCATTCTGTACTTTGGGTAGATCGAACGGTTGGTCCCACGGATGACGCTAATTTGTTGAAGTAAAAACCCGCAACTCCTTCGAAACAGGAGTCAGGTCTTCCATCCAACGTCTTGTTTAGGTTTCGAAGCACCTACACACAAGAAACGCTCACATTAGGCTCGCCCCGGGTGTTATCCAATGACCAAGCTCCGGCGTGAGAATAAGTATGGATAATCCGAAAGGTTTAAGTAATGATTAGGAGTAAATATGTAAAGTAAAAGTTAGCTGAGAGTAGTAAATGAGCTGGGTATTTATACTACCCAGCCTTAGTACCTGAAATGACGGCGGCAGATTTCCTGGAGATATGTCGCAGACATAATCCCTTAAATCCTGGGGCAGCGGCAGCCATGTTGCTGTTGCCACTTGGTCAAAAGGTAACGCCACCTTTCCTATTGCTAAGAGTCGTTTTGGTCGAAGGGTCGTCCTTTCTTCCGGAAGGATCTGTGTCGTTCGAATGTCCGGATGAGGTTGGCCGTTCAGATACATAAGCCAACAACTATGTTGGTTATTTATATCAGACTATAAATTCAGTAGCCCAAACAAGATGTCCAAATAAAAACATCCATGCCCAGACTGATAAACTATTCATACCAAAAGGATTATATCCATTAATAAGTTGTGAAGAGTTTAACCATAAATAATCTCTTAACCAGCCCATCAAATAAGTGGAAGATTCATTAAACTGTGAAACATTACCCTGCCATAATGTAATGTGCTTCCAATGCCAATAAAAAGTAACCCATCCAATGGTATTTAACATCCAAAAAACTGCCAAATAAAATACGTCCCAAGCCGAAATATCACAAGTACCGCCTCGTCCTGGGCCATCGCACGGAAAACTATAACCGAAATCCTTTTTATCTGGCATTAACTTGGAACCACGTGCATCTAGCGCACCTTTTACTAAGATCAACGTAGTTGTATGTAAACCCAGAGCAATAGCATGATGAACCAAAAAGTCTCCAGGACCTATTGTTAAGAATAGTGAATTACTATTCTCATTAATAGCATTTAACCAACCCGGCAACCAGATACTTCGACCCGCATTGAATGCCGGGCCATTCGTTGAAGATAAAAGTATATCGAACCCATATGAAGTTTTACCGTGAGCAGATTGTATCCATTGAGCAAATATAGGTTCGATTAAGATTGGCTTCTCCGGAGTACCAAAGGCAAGCATGACATCATTATGAACATAAAGTCCCAAGGTATGGAAACCCAAAAAGAGGCTGGCCCAACTTAAATGAGATATGATAGCTTCTTTATGTTCTAACATTCTTTCCAATACATTATCCTCATTCTGTTCTGGATTGTAATCCCTAATAAAAAATATAGCTCCATTGGCTTTGTTCTTGGTCTTGTTTAATAGATGTCGAGTGCCGATTTTCCCCGTCCGAGAATCTCCATCTGCTCTAAGTGGGCGAGCTAGAATCCTTATGTCAGGTTGGTTGTTCAAAAGACTTTCTCTTTACCTTACCCTTTGCATATTCATGTTTTCGAAAGCCCAGACCCATTCTTCTGGATCTGCATTAGTCATATTCCGGGTGCAAAGCCTCTTCAATAAAGACCTCTTTCTTTTCTTTCTGCCGATTCCCCAGGTTGTCAGAATCTCTGGTTCGATCAGGACCAGGAGTCCCATTCATTCGTTTATGGGAGCGCCTCTCTGTTCCCATTCTCCACCGGGTCATCAAGTGATTAGCCAGCTCAATCCATTTTTCCATCCGATGATCTTTGCCCTAGGACTGACTCTGTTCGACCTGCCTTGATTGCCTAGCTAATGCTACCATCGCAAGCAACCTCTCAAAGAATAGGGAGTAAACGACCCTTCTATCTAGTATCTAGATCGGTGATTCCGTTCGGCCGAGCCAGCTATCGAAAGTATTGCAAGCAACCTCACCCTCACCTCGGAATGAGAGAAACATCAAGGACAGGAACGTAGGAAAGCTCCTTAACGGGAGATTCAGCCACGTAATCAATCCCCCAAACTGTCACTCGGGATGTCAGGATTGCAAGCAACCTACACTAAGTGAGCTAGAAGCTAAAGTGAATCTTTTTTGGCATCTTTTTCTTTGCTTTGACCGCGACTTTGTTTGGTCTTCCTCTTTCCTTCGGCCCATGTTTCAAAGCTAACAAAAAGTTCGAGCCTTCGGGATCTCTCTTGAATTGCGGTCGGTCAGTCCTTTTCTTCTGTTGATGCTGAGACTGATGCTTTGACTGTCTCCAATATCATTATAATAAAGATCCACTACTTGTCTTGTCGACGCTAAACTCAGTACCTCGCTTCCTTCCTAGTACACCTACTAGAAACGTACGAAATATAGACAATATCGTAAAGGCAGATGTAGTAGGGGTTGCGGACGGTACACGACTTGGTTTTGGAAGATATGGCACTAAAAGTTGTAGAGCTTGTCGTCTTTCATATTGAGCCATTGAACAGCGCGTCGAGCTATAATTGGGCAATTCCATCGTACTATGAGCGGACAATTCCGAAGAAATGGTAAGATATGGGTAAGAGTTCTCGTAGATCTCCCTATTACCGGGAAACCTACAGAAGTCAGAATGGGAAGAGGAAAAGGAAATCCTGTGGGTTGGATTGCTCGTTTGTCCACAGGACAAATCCCATTTGAAATGGATGGTGTGAGTTTTTCAAATGCTCGACAAGCCGCTACATTAGCGGCGCATAAACTATGTGCGTCAACCAAGTTTGTTCAGTGGTCGTAACGTAATTAGTTAGTGGGGAAAAAGCGGGCTGGGATTCAAAAGAATTAGGCGAAGTGTTTGTTCCTGAACGACGGAAGTGGAAAGACTCTAAGGGAGAGGGATATACTCCTTTGTTTTTGTAATCGCCGAAATTGTACGACGAACCTTCTTGTTCCAGGCGTACTACCCTGATACATTAAGCTTTAATTATCCAGGCCCGGTTTATAAAGTGATAGTAGTCAGAATAAATAAGAAAGATAAGAGCTAAGATTCAGGAAAGGAAGCTTTATGGGAGAAAGGAGAAAAAGTATGTATTTATCTGTCCATTCCTTCCTCCAACAGATGCGGGTGAATTAGATGCCTTTATCTTATTCTTCGTTCGTCTAAATAGATAATCGATGTCCTTCGCTTCATCTGCAGTTATCGGTGTAATAAAGCAAGGGGAGAGGAGCATATAAGTCAGATTGCTTAATTAATGTATAAGACTTAAGATCAAGCTAGGAGAAGCGCTTTCAGGCTCGTTCGCTTAGCAAATCTCTAATTAGTCTTCTCGGGTGTCGGCACAGTCCAAGAAGTAGTATTTTACCATTTTATAGCAACAAGAAGTAGCGATTCGCCTTCTTTCAATAGTAGTTCTCTCTCTCCTTCATCTGATCCTATCTCTTGGTTGGCCTGGTCTGGTTCTTTCTTGAATGTGGAATTTAGATCGTATCCAAGTGGAAGGTTATCCCAAGTGGATGCTAAGATAGCAAGCTTATAAGTTGAGTTAGCCCACAGGGATAGACAGTTGGCTAGTCTCATGACCCAAATGGAGGGGATAGTCGCTTCAACTAGTTCAGTTTGAGTCTTTCTCAGGAGTAGTTGTATTGCAAGTAGGCAGAAAATAAGTAGTGCGTTAGCTTATCTGTTCATTTTCAAACAACCCTTGTTTGTGCTCCTTTATCTTTCTAAGCCGCTCTCGCTAGCAGGGAATCTAGTTCAGCAAGGTCCATAGGGTGAGCTCGCTTAAAGCTGGGGCGCGTCTGGTGGTATCGTATATAAGATCACACGGCTGCTTTTAGGAGCGATCTGTTCATCCAAGAGAATCTGAATCAGAAAAAGTACCTAGACCTGGATCCAAGATCACGATATCCGGAATCAGTGTTGTGTTAATTGATCTCTTTCATTTTTTCAGATTGGTTACAGAGATTTTCTTCAATCTCCTTTGCCAGTAAGTTTTTTTTGGTAGTCTGGTTTTTAAAAAAGATTGTTATTTGGCTTCGCGGTAACTCATTGCAGTTATGCACTATTTCGTTCATTGCAGCCTCTTATGGATAATCTAGAAGCACAAACTTATGAAACGTTTGAAAAAGACAGTGTCAAATATATCCAGGTATTGTTGGTCCCAAATATGTGAGTCGATATATGAAATTGCAATGAGTAAATCTGAATAACTAAATCATCTAACATTCAAACGTTACATATGTTCATATATATATAGTGGTCGAATGGGTATGTTCCAAACGACACAACCCTTCGGGTGTTAACTAACTTTCTAAAATAACTAACTAACTAACTAATTAACTTAACCGCTTTGCGGTTGTAAACTTTCTAACTAACATTTTCCTAACGAGAAGCATTTGGGTCCCTTCTTGTTTCATTCGAAAGCAAATTGAGATTTTTGTTCACGATATCCTCTTAATCTTGGATCGTTTGCTTAGCATATAGTCTTGAACTTGTCCATTTGACGCATAGTCACGAACTTAATCTTGGTAAGGCTTTTGTAAGATATCTGCTCTTTGTAGTTCTCCATTGACGGGTTCCCATGATATGACCATTCTTACGTGCATTGCTGATATGAATGATAGCGTAATCGATTGTGCTTGCTCTTCCATGAAAAATGGGTTCTTTACGAGTGCTATGTGTATGTTGTCAACTCAAGCTTATCCTTTTCTTGCCCTCCAGTAATCGCTAGAGTCTTTTAACCAAAAGCTTGACATGCTGCTCCATAGCCGCCATGATTCTGATTCACATGATGAGAGCGCCATTGTTGGTTGCTTCTGAGTACACCAAGTAATAGGTGACTCTCCAAAATAAAATACTATTCCAGTAGTTCCTTTTCCTTGATCGGTGTTGATTCCATAACTACTGTCACTGTAACCTGTAATCTTACAGCCGCCTTCTTTCTTGTATATTATTCCATGCTCCTTTGTTCCTTTGATATATCGGATTACTTGTTTCACTGCCTTCAGGTGATGATCCTTTGGGTCTTGCATAAATATGCTGAGTAGTCCGACTGAGTAACTAAGATCCGGTCTTGTATGTAGTAAGTACCTAAGACTTCTAATTAAGCTTCGATAGTAAGTTGCGTCAACTGAGTTTCCATCTTCCTCCTTGACCAACTTAGTGCCGGGATCCATTGGTATCTTCATATCATTACTGTTTGTCATACTTGTTTCTTTCAAGATCTTGTTAATATATCCCGTTTGCTTGATTGTAATCTCTCCTCCTATCTGTGTAACTTCTATCCCAAGGTAATAGGCTAGCAACCCTAAGTCGCTCATTTCAAATTTGTCTTTCATCTGGGATTTGAACAAGTCTATTTCCTTCTTTGGAGTGCCCGTGATTATCAAATCATCTACATATACTCCAACTATAAGTGTAGAAGTCTTGCTTCTCTTCGTATAAACTGCTTGTTCGAGATTACATTTCTTAAGGTCTAATGACTTCAAGGTTTGATCAAGTTTCACATTCCAAGCTCTTGGTGCTTGTCTTAAGCCATATAAAGCTTTAGTTAGCTTGTAGACTTTTCCTGAGTTTCCTTGTTGAATAAATCCTTCAAGTTGTGTAACATAGACTTCTTCCTTCAAATCTCCATGTAAAAATGTTGATTTTACATCTAAGTGGTATACTTGCCATCCACGATATGCTGCTAGTCCTAATATCAACCGAACTGTCTCTATCCTAGCAACTGGTGCAAATACTTCATCGAAGTCTATTCCTTGTTCTTGAACATAACCTTTTGCTACTAAACGTGCCTTGTATTTGATGATCTTTCCTTATGCATCTCTTTTGGTCTTATAAACCCATTTAAGTCCTATTGCTTTCTGGTTTTCAGGCAAATCAGTAAGAGTCCATGTGTTATTCTTGTTGATTGAATCCAATTCAATCTCCATGGCCTCAATCCATTTCTTATCCGTTGATGCCTCCTTGTAATTACGTGGTTCTTCTTTCGTAAATAGTAAACTTGTAGTTTCAACTTCAGGTGCATCCCTATACACATCTGATATCCTTCTGTAACCTCATACTGGTCTATCATCAAATCTATGATCTGAGTTCCCAAGTGAACTAGTAGTAGCTTCTTCTTCGTCCTCTTTTGAGTGTGGGTTGTAAGTGTATGTAGGTGGTGTGATTGGTGAGTCTGGATCTGGTATTTGATCCGTTTCTTGATACGTGTTATCCTTGTTTTCTACGTTGACTGGTATAGGATTTTCAGTGTCAACTCCTTCTGCCACAAAACTTCCCCAAAATGAGTCTTGTGTACCTTCTTCCTCTTCACTCTTATCCCAATCCCACGGTTTCGTTTCCATAAACTTTACATCCCTATTAACATGTTTCTTCTATCCTATTGGATCATATAGCCTACAAGCTTTTGATCCTTCCTCTACTCCTAAGTAAATCATTGGTATGCTTCTGTCATCCAGCTTCTTCAAGTGAGGTATCGTTATTTTTTGCATAAGCTGTGCATCCAAATATTATTAGGTATTTCAGATTTGGTTTTCTGTTGTAGAGTGCTTCATATGGTGTTTTATCTTCCAGGGCTTTTGTAGGTACCCTGTTGAGTATGTAAATGGTGTGTTTAACTGCTTCCGCCCAAAAAGTTAAAGGTAACTTCATTGCTTTCATCATACTCCTCGTAGTTGATAACACTGTCCTATTTCTTCTCTCCACTACTCCATTCTGTTGTGGTGAATATGGTGATGTCAACTGTCTTGCTATCCCATTCTCCTTACAATATTTGGTGAATTCATTAGACGTAAATTCACCTCCTCTATCAGTTCTTAGCATTCTTAACTTCATTCTCATTTCCATCTCAATCTGTTGTCTAAATTCCTTGAAAGTGTTGAATGCCTGATCTTTCGATGTTAGAAAGTAGGCCCACATAAAACGTGTACATTCATCTACTAATAAGAAGATGAGTTTCTTTCCAGAGTGTGTGGATGGACTTATGGGACCACAAAGATCTCCATATACTAAGTCCAACGGGTTCTTTGATCTGAATTTAGCTTGGTTTGGAAATGGTGTTCTACTGTGTTTTCCTAATAAACATGCATCACAGATTTGTCCTGCATGATTTATTCTTGGTATTCCTTCCACTAGACCCTTTCTTGTCATCTTGTTGATGTCATCAAAGTTCAAATGACCTAATCTAGCGTGCCATAACCATGCTTGGTTATCTACGTTTGCTAAGAGACATATAGGTGCTTCTATTTGTAGTCTTATACTGTAAAGTCGATTCTTAGATCTTTCTACTTTCATCAACAATTTCTTGTTCTTGTCATACAAAGTCAGTTTGTTTCCATCCATGATGATCTTACAACCTATCTCTGTAATTTGTCCTAGACTAAGTATGTTGCTCTTGAGGTTTGGTATGTAGTAAACATCCGAAACTATCTTTTGTTGTTGGTTTCTACATCCTAATAGTATTGAACCTCTACCCTTTATCTCCACATACGATCCATCTCCAAAACGAACGCGTCCAGTGATGCTTTCGTCAATATCCTTAAAATGACTCTTGGTTCCCGTCATATGGTTACTTGCACCATTATCTAGATACCATATGCTAGCATCTGTTGTAGCATACTTTCCGTGTTGTATTTGTCCTTCATTCAACAAAACTTCTTCGTGTTCAGTTTCGTGTGTAGTCATTAATAGTGATGGTTCATCGTCTTCTAAGATAAGGTTTGATTGCTCCTGAGTTGTTGATGGCTTTCTGCAGTCTTTCTTCATATGTCCATGTTTCCCGCAATTGAAGCATTTTACTTTTCTTATATCCTACTCACGTCTACTTTTATTTGTCTTATCTTTGTGAGTTGAGTTTTCTCCATTCGAGTTATCTCTGTTTCTATTATTTTTCCAGTTTCCTCGTGAGTAGTTTGATCTACCTCTATGTTTGGTAAATCGTTTTCCATTTCTAGAGTGTTCGCCTTGTGCGAATAGTAAGTTATCCTGGCTTTCTACTTGTCATCCCTTTCGGAGTTTTATCCTTTCCTCGAATGCCTTAAGTTTTCCAGCAATCTCATCTAAAGTAATGTCGTCGAGATCATTTGTCTGTTCTAATTATGCTACTATTTGAATGAACCTATCTGGTGTGGAATCTAATAGTTTTCGTACTAAAAGTGATTCATCCAAAGTTTTTCCTAATTCTTTAGCCTTCGTGGCGTATCCATTTAATTTGTTCGTAAATGCATCCACCGTGTCATCTTCCTTCATCTGAAGGGTCTGAAATCCAATCATCAATGATTGTAACCGTGCTTGTTGCACTCTTTCTTCTCCAACGTGTCTCCTTTTTAACGATTCCCATAATTCCTTTGCCGTTTTACAACTTGCTACTTGTAAAATCACATCTTCGGTTAATGTTTGATATAGAAGGGCAGTTGTAGCCTTATCCTTCTTATCATCTACTTGCGTGTTATCCTTAGGTTCTATTGTTTCCCATAAACCATGTGCTTCCAGTATAACTTTAATTTGTATAGCCCAAACCGTGTAGTTTGTGTTTTTCAACTTAGGGCATTGGTATTGTGCAATTGGTGTTACGGGTTTCAGTGTTGTCAATGTGTTAGTTGTATCGTCACCGGCCATCTTAAAAGTGTTTATAATCTTCACCTTTCTAATCGTATGGGAATTTCTAGCTTAGTATGGTATATCTACTTCTACGGGAACATAAAATAGTTATCCGGGAATCCTAATAGTACGGGATTAATATAAAGTTCTCGGGATTTCCTAATAGTATAAAATAAGTATCTATACTATATAAATATGAATTGAAATCCAAAGTTTGAATTTTGTGACCTCGTTGTTGTGTTAAACATAAACGTATTCCCTTTTGTGTGTCGGTACTTGAGTATTATACCAACCACGCTTTTTCTTTCCCTTGTTCACCAAAACAATTCGTGTATTGAACCTTCCAGTTGTACCCTTCTTTGATGTTGTCGAATTGCTCTTTTCAAATTAACCACACTCCACCACGTTGTTCCTTTTCCTTTCTTTGTGTCGACTTGAAACCAAACGTGTCCTTGACTTCTTTGTTCTCGGCTTCCTTTCCAAAACACCCTAAGTGTTCTCGGTAAACATCAAATTTGTTGTTTGTTGTTTTTTTTCTTCGAGTTCCAAGTTCTTCCCACAAAGTTTCCTCAAATACCTCTCGGTATTTCAACAAAGCAATTTGTTTTGTTTTTCCTTTCCTTCACTAATACCCCACGGTATTAATTACCCATGACCAAAACAAATCGTTAATTTGTTTGTCGTTGTTGTTGTTGCTTGTTCCTTTTCCAAAACGCGTACTACAATAATCTTTCTTGTCTACTTTTGTTCCACACCGTGTCTCACAACAAATCTTCAAAACACCCTTCGGTATTTTCTTCAAAAACAAGTGATCAATTTGTTTTCTTCGTTATTGTTGTTGTAACACCCTAGGCAAATCCCACATCGGCTGTGGCCTGGAGAGATGCTGGGTTCATAAGATAACATTCGCCTTACAATGACACAACGCGTTTTGTGGTCTACTGCGAGTGGGGTTCTTAGGAACTGGCAGTTAAGCGTGCTCATGTGAGAGTAACATTGGTATGGGTGACCTGCCGGGAAGTCTTCAAATGAGGCTACAAAAGGAAAGCCGTGAGCCTGCGGGCAAAGCGGACAATATTGTGGTCTGAGTAGGCGGGATGTTACAAGTGGTATCAAAGCCACTCCTGAGCCGTTCGGGATGGTGGGGCAAACCTCATCGAGGACGATGAGTCCCTAAGGGGGGGTGATTGTAACACCCTAGGCAAATCCCACATCGGCTGTGGCCTGGAGAGATGCTGGGTTCATAAGATAACATTCGCCTTACAATGACACAACGCGTTTTGTGGTCTACTGCGAGTGGGGTTCTTAGGAACTGGCAGTTAAGCGTGCTCATGTGAGAGTAACATTGGTATGGGTGACCTGCCGGGAAGTCTTCAAATGAGGCTACAAAAGGAAAGCCGTGAGCCTGCGGGCAAAGCGGACAATATTGTGGTCTGAGTAGGCGGGATGTTACAGTTGTTCCTTGTATTGCTAGCGTTTTCTGCTCCAAACAATCCTGGACTGTTTCTGTTTTTCGGTATACCTTTTTTATCCCAAGCAACTTTCTTCTTCTTCCAACGTGTTGCGTTAAGAGCAACAGTGGGTCTTCCTTTTGACGTCTTTCTCTTCCAAATTGCTGCGTTAAATGACAGCAATGGGTCTCCTTTCTTTCCTACCTGTTGCGTTGTAACACAACAGTGGGTCTCCGGGTTTTTTTGTTGTGTGATATTAGTTGCCAACAAAAGTTTGTGCAACAACAGTTTTCTTGTTGCTCTAGTTCTTGCCGCGTACAGAATCCCCACACAAACCAATAAGTCACCACTTCGTTTGGTGCCTTCTTTTTTGCAATTTCTACACAAGTACGGTCGTGCACTACTTTCCTTGCGTCCTAGTTATCCAGGCAACGTCCCTTTCTTTTGAACGTTGCGTATTTCTTTTCTGAAATAAGGTTCAGCGTATTTCTTTCTTCTTTTGGTTTCCTTCGTGTCTCGTTAAGAGTTTTGTGGTTTTGATGTTTGTAACGAGGGTGGCTCTTGATGCCAAATGTTGGTCCCAAATATGTGAGTCGATATATGAAATTGCAATGAGTAAATCTGAATAACTAAATCGTCTAACATTCAAACGTTACATATGTTCATATATATATATAGTGGTCGAATGGGTATGTTCCAAAAGACACAACCCTTCGGGTGTTAACTAACTTTCTAAAATAACTAACTAACTAACTTAACCGCTTTGCGGTTGTAAACTTTCTAACTAACGTCTTTGGTCCTTCGTGTTTCATCGAGAAGCAATATCGAGATTATATTGTTCACAGGTATCACATTAACTCCTGGGTTGGCTTCTAGTTCGACTATGTTTGTAAAATGTATATTCATGAGGAAAAAATACATAAAATGTATATTGAAAGTAGCATTGGAGCATACGTCAACTTTTACTGTTATATACGAGTATTATTTTTGGTGTTCTTCAATCATGGTATAAAGATTTAGTTTCGAGCTGTATATATTCATATTTAGCGCATGTCTTTTACGTTCTTTACATCTTTTGAATTCTGGTTGTAATGGCAATACCAACGGGCAGTCAGTAAGGCGTTGATGGATAGGATCCCTGATGATATGGCATCTACTACTACCGCTGTAAGCTTTATTACCCAACATCCTCCATTATACATCAGTTGTTGTGTTCCAAAAGTTTTTACGGTTCGAGGTGGTAACCCACCTGGTCTGCCCATTTTGTCATCTACTTGCATATGTACATTTTAACAACATTTTTATGCTGTTTTGTAGGTATTGATGGTTGTAGGTGCTGGGCAGGACCTCTTGTTAGGGCATCTTTACAGGTATATATCCATATGCAATATTCTTTATAATTTAAAGAACACATGGAGATTTTTGAACTTCAAGTAGCTTCAAGTTGTGTTAAAATATCACCACTTTTACTAGCTTCGTCTTTTGTGATAGGCTGCTGAAGAAACTGGCCGTAAGTTGAAAGTTTATGCTGTGGAAAAGAATCCAAATGCTGTTGTAACACTTCATGTAAATTTGCATTATTAAGTTTACCTTTTTAATTAGTTTTTATTAGTTCTACATCTTAATTTGTATAAATTTGTTTTGTGATAGAGCTTGGTTAAAATAGAGCGCTGGGAAAAGATTGTGACGATAATTTCATGTGACATGCGTTGCTGGGATGCTCCAGAAAAAGCCGACATTTTGGTATGCATGTTTCTTATTAAACTAGTTTCATAAGTTTTATCGACCATTTGGTTATGTGGATTACATTTTGGTGTATATTAAATATAGGTCAGCGAATTACTTGGTTCTTTTGGTGACAATGAGCTCTCACCAGAGTGTCTTGATGGAGCACAACGATTTCTAAAGCCAGATGGGATCTCAATTCCGTCATCGTATGTACACTATGCTGGTTTTCGTAGTTTATCGATATTTTTTTAGTGTTAATAACGTTACTTATATTTGCTTGTTTTGTGTCAGGTATACAAGTTTTATACAGCCCGTGACTACAACAAAGTTGTACAATGATGCAAGTTGCTCTCATTTAATATTTTACTTTCATTGTCTATTTAAAGCTATACATCATTTGCCTAATTTATCAATTGCAGGTCAAATTGCAAAAAAGATCTTGTACACTTCGAAACTGCATATGTTGTAAAGCTGCATCGTTTGGCTAAACTTTCGCCATCTCAAACTGTGAGTAGATTAATCTATAGCTATTAGACTTAACTTAATAGTGTATATTGTTTTAATAAGCTGCGATGTATCTGATATGTTATTTTTGTTTAGGTCTTTACCTTTACCCATCCGAACCACTCACCCAATAAAAGTAATCAACGGTACAAGAAGCTTTGGTTCGATATCCCCATTGAGACTGGTTCAACTATTGTTCATGGTATGCCATACTAGTAACTATATGAAAAGCAGTACTTTGTTAGTGTGAAAATTATATGAATTTGGATTAAGTATTAAATAATCTTGTCAACTAAGATCATAATTATTTGCCGGTTATTTTGATGCAGTACTTTACAAAGATGTACATCATGGTATCGAACCAACAATGCAACACCAAATATGTTCAGCTGGTATGCCTTCAAAAACTAATTATTTTTCTAGCATTTGTATAATTATTTGTATTTTCATTTGGTATCGAAGTTATTTCACATATAATTAATAATTGCATTGTGTATGCTAATGGTGTAGGTTTCCGATATTCTTCCCGCTAAGGTCACCCATGTATGTGAAAACAGGCTCTCCTATAGACTTTCACATTTGGCGGTGTTGTGGAAATACCAAGGTACCTATTAATTGTGTTTTAATAGTGTTCATGATTTTTAACAGATTTAATGAGTTACATTAAAATATTAGCTAAATCGAAAATGGGTCGAAAGTCCCTTGAAGTGTTTCTTCAATGCATAAAACCTTGTAAAATTTATTTTCCCTCAAAAAGTTAGATTAACTACTGTAAAAGTTGACTTTTCCTATTTACATTTAGCATAACATCTAACTTTTTAGAAAATGGCGGAGTGCCCATCGGGTTCACCAAAGGGCTTGTCCAAACCGGCGGTAACACCGCCCCGCACTCAACGGGTTGCACTCAAAGGGCTGGTGAGAGGGCTGGGAAACCTCTGAGCAACCCGTTGTATATTAGCATTTATGTGTTGTACCTTGTGTTATTTATGTGTTGTACCTTGTGTTATTTGGGTGAAATGTAAAAAAAAAAAATTGGGAGGGCTGGAATATCATGGGCGCGAGTGAAATTGGTTGGGAGGGCTGGATGGTTGAAATGAGTTGGCATAATTTTATTGGTCAAATTTAGGAGGGTTAAAAAATTCGGAATCATGACTCCTCCTCCCCGGAAAATTCGGAAAATTCGTTTGACCAACAACACTTTCTCTCCAGCCCTCCCAAATTTTACCAATAAAATTCTGCCAACTCATTTCAACCCTCCAGCCCTCCCAACCAATTTCACTCGCGCCCATGAGATTCCAGCCCTCCCAAATTTTTTATTTTTTCCCCCTAAACTATTAAACTACACAATTTATAACTAAAACACATAACATAATAAAAGTTCATTACATAATAATTAAAATAAAAGTTCATTACATAATATAAAATAAAAGTACGAGAAAGTCCATAACATAATAATAGAAATAAAACCACGAGAATAGATATCTAAAAATCACAATGCCATCCATACTTCGCCGCGATTGTTCTTTTTTGCCCAAGCATCCACTCTAACATTGTTGGATCGGTTATGTGATCGTGCGGCGTGTTGAAGAACTTGAAGTCGCCGCTCATAGCCTTTCTAGTCGCTTGTTCAATTTGTAAGTCAAAAAGTGCCTGTGTTTTCGCATTAACATCCTCCATGTGTTTTGTTTTCCTTGCCGCGTATGTCTCGACAGTCTCAACAATACTACTCTTTGACGAAGCTTCACCAACAACACTCCTTTTCCCTTTTTTTGGCCGAGTTGGGGTTGTGTTCTCATTCAAATCCGGCAATATAGTATCGGTGTCGTTACTAGCCGACTCATAGTTCCCGCCTCCGATGACTTTCTTCACTTGTCAGAATGAGACGAAGATGTTTGACCAACAATTGGTTGTTCCAACCATTTGGCTTCTTTCCTCACAATCTCCCAAGCCGCTACATGAGTGAAAGGCTTCCCTTTTGTCTTGGTGCTATAATCGACCAAGGCATTGTTCATCACATCAAGATCACTACAACCGCTTTCCCATAGACGATGCTACAAGTATATTTTAATAAAACGTATTAATAAGATAGAACTATAATTAATAAATTATAATACAACTAATAAAAAATAATACAAGTATAAAGTGTTCATAAAAAGTATTACCGATTGGATGTATAGGCCGTTAAACATACTCATGGAAGTGTTCATTGTACCCCACTTCGTGTGCAAACTATGATGAGTTCTAGTGGTGTCTTTTATTAAAGATGCAAAATGACCTAAAACTCGTTTCCAAAACTTATCTCGACCTTGTTCATTCCCGACTACCTTACATGTCGAGATATGAACCCACGCTTTGGCCAAAGCCTCATCTTCTTTCGCCGTCCAAGCTTTTTTCTCCGCTCGTTTCGAGAATTTCTTCCTTGCCACTTCTTGCACTTGAGCTTCTTCATCGTCGTCATTTCCTATATATTGTAAAACAACAACTAATAAAAATACTAATAAAAATAAATCGACTAATAAAACAACTAATAAAAATAAAACAACTATAAAAGTATGAATTATAAAAAGTTTAAATTTGTACCTAACGGATATTCTTGAGTTTCCGGGACGACGTCTTCATCATCATCATCGTCGGTACCGGGAAGAGGATCACGGTAGGCGTACGGCTCGAGCTCGACCTCCGCCGTTTGGTTGACTACGTATTGATTTGGATGCATTTGTCGAGGAGGAGGAGGATTATTGTATGCATAAGGTTGAGTATAGTAAGGATCGACCACCGGTGGTGCGGGACGATAGTACGTTTCGACCATTGGTTGCGTTTGAGGTTGGGGCCGACCCATTTGTTGTCGAGAGCCTCGTCCACGGCCGGTTTTAGCAACCCCTTTTAGCTTTCTTGGATCCATGGTGGTTTGAAATTGATAATCTAAAAGAAATAAAAGAAAAGGAGGATTTTTTTTTTTTATCCACTCTAAAGGTCACTATGTTTAAAAGGAAAAAAAATTACAACAATGGTCCCTGTAACGTCTCTATTCGACGGTCTCACCAAAGGGTTGCCAACCCGTCCACCAAACCATTGAAGGCAGCCCGGCGGGGGCGGGGCAGTGTTACCGCCAGTATGGGCGTAACCCGCCGGCTACCCGGCCACCACTCCGCCTACTCTTAGAGATTTATGTACTAATGACGCCCCTCAAATATTTTTAACTTATAAACAGAAACACTATCAATGGTTGTTGGTTTTCCTGTCATATAAACTGTGTTTTTTACAGACACAGATCAGTATCCTAGTCCCTATAACACATTTTGCCATCTTTCACATTACTTGAACAAAATCAAATGACAACATATAGTTAGTTGTCCCGTAGTCCAGTACCAGTTTGATGCAGATACACACAGAATAACTGATTTTCTTAATATCAGATCATGACACCTCCCTGTCGGGCTGTCGGCTGTGGCCTAGCTTCTATATCAAACAACCAGCACGGAAGGCATATCCTATGCTATGACTGACTAAACAAGTCACCAAAGGTAATAATGCGGCCCCTTAAACATCCAAATTATCAGACATGGTTTATATATCTTTAGGCTCTATTTATGCATTCCTAGGATGAACTAGATATACATGGTTGTACTCACTAAATAAAAAAATGCACACACTCAGAGTTAAAGTTGAATATACACATATTTAATCTCATGAAAAATATCACGGGTGGGAACACTAGAACCTTAGCTTATTGCTATAGTGCTATCAACTACATACACGGACATTCAATATGTTGACCCACCAACTAATTGCTCAGAACAGTACTTATCTAGCAAAATGAAAGTAAGTAAAGGCTAGCTTGTATAAGTTCAGAAATCTGTATACGAACTATGCAAAATTTATGTCAGATACGACACTCGGAATACTATAGGATGAAATATATACACGCCAACTTGTAATGACCATCTCTTAGAAGCACACTTCTCCAAAAGAAGTAACACACGGCAAAACAAGATATGAGTTTTGATAGTGCTTCATCAGTCCTACTTTAGTGAACTTTGCAAAGATATAATCAGGAACCAGTAGGATATTTACCAATTAAACCCCATGTTGTAGAACATATAACCTAAATTATGAACTCACAACTGAAACACATACACAGTATTCAAAGGTGCATTAAGGTTCTGGAAATCCTTAGGAAACAGTGAATATTAGATTATTAGACTCCTTTTTCATGGACTATGCAAGGGAACTTCAAAAATTAATTCAAGTAGGATCTCACTATACACCCTCAAATATACACTATGTTCTTATCTTTACTTGTTTAATCTTTACTGTCATCAATCTCACCTCATCTCATCTATATTCTTATCTTATTCTATTTCTCATTTCCATCTATTTCTCTTATATGCTACTGCCATTCGATCTATAATGAAAAGGGTATGATAAAGTAGGATTTCGACTCATAACAAGTGGTATCAGAGCCTAGCTTCGAGGTAGGAGTTCTTGTGTTCGATTCTTGTTGCAATAAATATTGTACGCAAGCTTAAAGATCAAAGGTTGTATTTTTGTGTTTAATCCTAAAGATTAAAACACCCATTGTTATTGTTTCTTTCACTAGGAAAATAACACTTTGTGTTTTTACATCTTTTCGATTCCTACGCAAGATCAAAGAAAAAAGTTGTGGTTGTTTGGTGTTATATCGACTTGTTTCTGTGAAGTTTTGCTTGTTCTACAATCAATTCTTGGTTTGGAAGAATAAACTTTTGTTTATTCTTGGTTCATAGATCGACTTTAGAAAACAAATCTTGTTTTGGATTTGTTTTTGGATATAATATTGTTAGAATTGATTGATAGAAGAGTTGGTGAAGAAAAGTCTCAAAAGTCACATGGGTTGTCAGTGGAAATACCTTCTAAGATAAGGTTGCAAGTGGATGTGTAAGGGAAAAAGTCAAAAAGTTAGTAAAAAGTGCTTTTTTATCGAAGTTGGCCTCCAACAGCGAGTTCTATCGCAATTCGGAAAAAACAGCGTTTTATCGCATTTGGCCTGGTTCATCGCAATTGAGACAGAAAACTCTTATCGCAATTAACATTATCGCAGTTCAGTTTCTATCGCAATTCATATCTTATCGCATTTGGTGTCTGAATGTCTTATCGCAATTGGCACATTTCCAGAATTTTATCGCAATTGAACTCTGATAGAATTATCGCAGTTGGCATCAGATATCGCAATTCGAGCTTTGTCCGACATCTTCCACCAACTGCGATATCGGACAGGTCTTCATTCTGCGATATCGGACAACAAAGGATTCTCAGTAGTTTTCAGATTTGTCAACTTCAGTCCCTGTACTTTCCAGCAGCCTAAGGAAACTTCCAGATTTGGTAGTTTTGGCCCTCGTACTTCTGTGAAACTTCAAACGGTTATAACTTTTGAACCGTAACTCCGTTTTCAGTCCACGACCTATCAAAACGACCGTGAGACCGAGGAGAAGGACATGCTGAATCAATTAATTCATTCAACCCAAGTTTCGAGGCCTAAAAACGCTCCAGAATGAAGTTATTGAGGTTTTAAGTTTCTAGACCAAAATTCCACCGTAACAACTTGCTTCTACCAAACCAAAGCTTCACAACAACAACAACCAAGTTTAACCGTCAACAACATCATCTCCTACTTTGTTGCAAAGATCCTGTATCCACTTTATCATACCAGTCATCGTCAATGGCATCTCACCAAGACGAATTCACAACTGCTTTGGCTAATGGCTTTGCTTTGTTCTCCAGGGCATTAAACATCGAACCACATAACAACAACCATTGGAATTCACCGTACACTGACAACACGCAGTTATATATGGGTCAAGCCGGACAAATGGTTAAAGTTATTGGGAATCAGCAAGGAAATGCTATGGGTATACAGACGGGGAATCAAATGCAATATGCAGGGCAGTATACGGGAAATCAAATGAATCAGAATGGGGTCAATCAAAACGAGGAATATTGTTTCATGACTTCATCTGAAACACAACAGAGTAATATAGGCAGTATGGGTAATGTTCATGCAATGACGAAGGTAGAAAAGCTCCAGTACATGCTGATGCTAGCCAACAAGGAACATTCGGGAATACCTTTGACTGCTGAGGAATCCGACTTCTTGCGTTCAACCAGAATCAATGATAATTCTACAGAAGTCACAGGAGTCTCCGATCCTATGCCTAATCAACAAACTACATCATGCAGTGATTCTGAAACTCTTCCGTCCTATGACACAGAACCACTCCATGAGGTACCACTCTCGTTTGCTCATGAAAAGCCACATTCTGTGCCTCTCGAACCTAATTATGATACATATATGGGGGAGAAAGTTAATAGCAATTTTAACTGTGAAAATTCATATATGCATCCTAATGAAGTTCAAATTGCACAAAATGACGCTAATGATGAGGAAACCCGTTCTTTATTTGAATCATTACTTCATAATTGTCAGATTGAGATTGAAAAGGTCAAAAAGATCAATCGCGATGTAAAAGCCGCGAATGTGAAATTGACCACTGAGCTTGAGAGTTATAAGGTTAATCAAAGAGCTCATGATTTTCATAGCAAAAAACAGTCAGAACTTGAGGTTAGCTTAAAAGAGTCTGAGTTAAGAGAAAAACGTTTTCAAATCAAATTTGACACTCTAGATGTTAATTTGAATAACCAAATCAAAACTCTTAACAAGGAAATTTCTGAACTAACCAACCAGCTTTCAAAAAAAAAATCAACTTATTCTAATCTTGAAAAAGAAAAGAAGGAGTTGAATGAAAGGTTTTTAAAACGTGAAAAGAATCTTCTTAAAGAGATCTCTGACAAAAAGGAAATCATTGCAAAGTTGGACAATTTGCTTGTAAAAACGGGTCATTCTGCACAAACAGTTAACTTGTTAGTAAACGATCCAAACCCGATTTTACATACAATAAAGAAAGTGGCTATTGGTTATGAAAACCCTTATAAAAACCCTTATAATCTCAAGAAAGCTCAGAAAGATCAGAATGTGCTTTATAATGGTAATTTAATTAATGATACCCATGACCCTCCTCCGGGTTATGATTCTTGTGAAACGATTGAGCTTTCCGAAATGAGCAGAAACAAAATGCGACAAATGAACAGAGAAATACAACCCATTGACTATAATGAAGTTAACAAACTTGCTGGGGTTCATCTTGTTCGAAAAGAGTCACAATTGTTTTTTCAAAAACCAGTGGTCTTCACAAAACAAAAATGTGTTTCAAAACATCTGCCTGACATCGAACAAATGGCATCTAAAAACACTTATGATACAAGTGCGGCTAGACTATATTTGGTTGATCTTAAACAGAGAATTGAAATACTTCAACGTATTGTGGATTCCAAAACTAAAAATCAAAAATTTGAATGGTTTCCGGGTGTTCAGGATGAAATAAAAAGGATTTTTGAAAAGGAAATTAATCCACATATTGATGCAATCTACGCGGTTGTTCAAAATGTGGAACATAATCTTTTGAAAGAGTCAGCAGAATTCGTTAAGGACCACAAATCCTTAGTGAAGGAAGCAAATGAAAACATTGAACACATCAAGGCATTGGAAAAACATAATGACACTCTCTGCTTTGAAGCTCTATCGACCGACATCATGTCCATTATTTTCCAAACATATTCTGTGGAAGATGATGAAAGACTTCGGGCCGAGACTTCCGAAATTGTTTCAAAATATGAAAAGGCGCTTCTTAAGGTTGAAAAGCAAAATGTCACATATTTTAAACAACTTGATACGAAAAAGGAAGAATGCAAGTATGACAAATTGTCGTATGAGCGCTCTTACAAAAATATGCAAGATCAAATTGATCTTTTGAAGTCTCAGCTTGTCTGTCTAAACAGAAAGGGTGTCACAACCCGAAATTTTAGGTCATTTTTCCGAACGTCGACGATTCACTATTCATCAGTTACTATTCATCATTTACTATTCACTGATCACTATTCATCATTTCACTATTCATCATTTTTGGAGTCCATTTGTGATTCCGAGAAGCGTTACTATTCACATGACACTATTCATTCCCGGAGGGAAAACACTATTCATGTCCATCATTCATTTCATCGTAAACGTGGTTTACGGGTATTCGTAATCGCGTAACCGGTTGGGTTTAACTGCGAAATTCATGCATCATTAGTAGGGACACTTCATACGGACTAGGAATAGTCTACATATCATCATAATGACACCTTCATACTATTCCACTCGTAGGTTTATTAAATTAACATTTTTATTACATTTGACGTTTTATGTATAATTAAATCTAATTAAAACGTTAACGCACGAGCAATAAATGTGACTAATACGTCCGATAATCCCCACAATGGTCCCGATATATTTTTACACTCATTTTAACATCACAAAGTTTATAAAATTCAATTACCCGGTATTTTGAGAATTTATTTAATTTATATCGTACGTTTTATATAATTACGACGGTTTTCGTAAAAACTAAACAATAATTGTCCAAACACTCAATATTTGTACCCAACATATTTTTATAATTTTTATGACTTTATTAAGTCCCGGTTAACTCCGTTAAATTTTATTTCTAGCAAACACGGTACCCGGTTACACCTAAAACTAATTAAAACTACATAATTATACATAAATCCTCACACATAACACAACACAAAGAGCCCCCCCCCCCCCCCCCCCCCCCTCTTCTCTTCTCACGTCAGCCCCAAGCCCCCCTAGAGCCCCCAAAATGGTGCAAGACTTCCTATCTCAATTAATGCCTACATTTTGTTTAATATATTAGTATTAACCTCATTTTTCACATCAAACTTCACACATACACTTCAAGTATAAGAAAAAGTTCTCTCTTCCTTTCTTCTTCCCCTTTGAGCTCGGCCAAGAACATCACCACAAGCAAGAAGCATCAATTTTTGAAGATCCATACATAAACAAGCTCCATTAGTACTCCTTTATAAGGTTTTGAAATAAAAACCCAAGGTTTTATAGGTTTTCATCTCCATAAACTCACAAATCTTTCAAGTAAGTTTGACAAACTCATTTTCATAATTTTACCAAGTTTATATCATGTTCATATCATTTTTATGCAAGATCTATAGGCATATGTTAGCCTTTACCACTCTATTTATACTTTTACCACTTTTAAGCCCTAGATGTGTTATCTATTTAGATCCTTGGTAGATTAGCTTGGATGATGATGTTTAGGGACCCATGACACCCTAAGAAGGTGTATGGTAGGATTGAGAATTGTTTGGTTGTATTTTGGATGGTTTTGGACTAGATACAAACTAAGAAAACACATTTCTGAAACAATAATAATGCTACTGTCCCTATTTTGAAAACGTGGCCAACTCAGTAGGTTGTGAGTAATTTTGGACCAAATATTTAGAAAATACATTCCGAGACGAAACTATGGCCGAAAACGGGGATAAAAACGAGTTAATAACGAAGGAGATATGATTTTTCAAAGTTTAACGACGAAAACTAATTTTCTGAAAATAGCGTGCTGATTGGGCGATTTTCGACGGACAAACTGAGGCGTTTAACGAGACCTAGATGAACCGAGCTACTGAAAAGGTGTTAGTATATATTAATACGAAACCACGGATATAAAGAACGTCGAAAACGAGCTAATAACGAACAAGATACACGCGTTTAAACATCGATAAATCACACTAGTTTTTGACAGCTTTTAAATAAGAATATATTTACGTACTAGAAACTATATTTTTCAAGTAATAACCATGGAAAGCCGTATCTCTTACCCGTTGGAACACGTACGATCAAAGGTTTATTAACGCGACTATTACAAGACATACCAAGGTTTTCAAAACGCCGAGACTAACATAAACATTTTATACACGTTATTACACGACTAGTTTTGACGTAACAAGTTGAACACATTTTTACCAAATTTTGGAAAACATTACATATCGACGATAACTATTATTTTCAAAGTACGAGTGGTATAGGTTACATATGCATGAACATCCACTACATCATCTAAGTAGAACATATTCATTCATGTTAGGTTGCGGCTAGTGTTCGCGCCTTGTTGTCCCGTTCACCTCACATAATCATCGCATTGTTGTATCATTATATCAGGTGAGTTTCATAGCCCCACTTTTACTCATTTTAACTGCTTTATAAACTCTTTGGGGGAGATACATGCTTAAATTGTTTGCTATTACTCAAGACGATTTTACTCATATGCTATGCTATACTTTTATACACTTAAACATGATGTGTAGCTTTATTACGATATATGACTTAATGTGGAAAACTATTCTATATGCTATATTCTTTCACCACTGTTTAACTCCTGGATGGAGCCGACGGAGAGGTATTGATAGTACTATCGGGTTGACACCCCCACCCTTTGCCTACGATTCATGGCCTTGGGTGAATATAATCCAGCTATGAAGCATGCTTGCTTATTCTTGTCGTGAGGTTCAGTAGGCTATACTTTACATTAAGCGTGCATATATCGTATACACATGTGACTTGATCATACTATACATTAGCAGTGGGTTGTGAACACACAGGTTGCAAGTCTTGAATGGGCAAGGCTTGGAACTGAGTGGATTTACAATGCCTTTGCTGGAAAAATCTTCATTTTAAATGCAATTCATTTTACACTAAACTCTATGAACTCACCAACCTTTGTGTTGACACTTTTAAGCATGTTTATCTCAGGTTAGTAAGGCGATAGCAGGTGCTTGGAGCAGAGAGTCTTAGGGCATGCTTTTGGAGACTTTCGCTTTTATCATTTACCATTCGATGCACTTTAAAAACTTATGTGTTATTCTACTTTGGGATCTTTTGTTTTGTAAACTATGACTTTTATCTATTCGAATGGTAACTTTTCAAAACGTCTCATTTAGAGGTCGTTTTCTATAACTCGTACTTTGTGCCCTGAAGTAGCATCCCCATGACACTATCGTTCCGCTGCGATATTTTGGGGGTGTTACAAAGGGTGAGGAAACTAAGTTTGCAAAACCATCAACTTCGAAAAAACCAAAAATCTCAATTTCTAAAACGGTTCCAACAGTTGATGTAACAATTGATTTGACAAAACCAGTCACTCCAACACCCTCACCAAAAACACCAAAAGTGATAGCACCTGGCCTTTCTAGGAATTGCTCACCGAATGTGACCATTAAAACAGTTAATGAATCAGTTGGTTCAAACAACACGGTCCACAATCACCACCCAGAAAGTGCTAGGCAAAAGGCACAGAGTCGAAAAGACGGAATCTTAGGTACAAAACCTATAGTGATGAATTCTACAACATTACAAAGCACTGCTAGTAGTAGTAAACCTCTACCTAGGATCATTCAACTAAAGACTAGGGATTGGCTTGCATCTAAGAGTAGTTGCGCAAAAGAAAATGTTATCCACGTAGAATCCAACACTAAGAATTCAAATTCCTCTTCGAACAAAAAGCAGGTTCAAAATGACTGTAGTGACAACATTAAGGTTGCTGTTTTAAACAAGAATTCTGATTTTGTTTGTCATACTTATCAGAAATGTGTCTTTTCAGCTAATCATGATGCATGTGTTGCACAGTATATCAAGAAAGAAAATGCAAATTCTAAGGCACAATCTACTAAGACACCAAATAGCAACAAACTCGTTGCTAATAAGCAAAAGGCTAAGAAACCAACTAGGTGGATCTCTACAGGACGTAGTTTTTCTCAAAATGAGACTTCCGCTGCATCTGAAAAGAAAACAACTCCTAGATCTAGCCCTAGGTGGACTCCCACGGGAAAAGTTTTTAAAACAGTTGGTCTTAGATGGATTCCGACAGGAAAGATTCTTGATAGCTGCACCACAACAAGTAATAGTGACAATCATCAGGATAAGGATGTAGAAACCACTACAACCGTTGATAGTGGACACCCTCAATGTGATTATTCTTGTTCTTCTAACACTGTTATTTGTGCAAATTCTTCTTTTTTGGGTTCTGTGATTGCAGGTACTTGTGAAAGTGGTGAAAGTTCATACGCTGAATGTGGAAGAGAAGACCTTTATGCCAACATCGCATTTGGAAATCCTGGTCTACATCCACTCTTAACTCCACTTTTACTTGTTCATACTTAATCATTCTTTATGAATATACATTTTTTGAAAACATCAAAAAGAATATACAAAAATGGAAAATTTTCAAAAAATACAAAAACAATATAAAATCACAAAAATCCAAAAATATTCTTCTCCGACATGTCTCTCGTGTAATTAATATTCTGTACGTACTTAGAAATATCATTCAACAATGATACGGGCATGTACAGATGCTTGAGCGAGAGTTCTTTAAATGTTTTCAAAACATGTCGTTTTCTCAAATTTTTTCCCTAATGGCTTTCGTACATTTCAGTACGGAACCCGCGCTTAATTTTATGGCTTCTGAGAGACTCACTCTAGAACCCGCGCTTAACTCAGTGGCTTATGCACACATAACAGTGCATAACCCGTTTTTCAAGAAAAGGAAAGTGCTTATTCTAAATCTTTCAAAGCACTTATCCAAAAAATCAAAGGCTTGTAAGTATTTTCAGCTTACAACCCGAACTTCAAATAAAGGAAAGTGTTGTGCAAATCCAATTTCTCTTTTCAAACACTTATCCTTAAAACAAATGAAGATATTTCTCCTAACATATCTTCAAATATTTTTTCAAAATCTTTTCTATTTTGAGCACATTTTCCTCAAGATTTTTCAAAAAGATTTTTCTAAATCTTTCATAAAGTGCTTAAGTTAACTCCCGCCAAAACCCAGTAAAACATGCTTTATTTACGGGGGAGTATAAAACAGTTCCAATTTCATGCTCAAATCCGTCTCTATCTCCAAAAAGTTACATTTTAATCAGTTGATATCAAAAATATCACTGCATGCTATTTTTGAGGGGGAGAAGAGACGTGATTAAAATGTGATCAAAAAGGAATCTCTAAAAGAGCTCTTATCTTAACTGACTCGGAATGAACTCTTGAATTGACGAATGCTAAATGTCAGTAATCGAAAAGACTAGTTCGGGACGGGTAATAATTTCAAGATGGTTATCCATTGATGTAAACGTGTCTCGCAAAGGACTTGTCTGAGTAGAATGTACCAATTCGAGAGATGATCGTTTAATATGACCGGGACGGGTAATAACTTCAAGCTAGTCTATCTAGTGATGTAAACGTGTCTCACAATGGTCATATTAACTGAAAATTGATCAATTCAAATGTGCGAACTCTACCCAACGTGTGCAATTCTTTCTTAAATCTCATTAGCACATGTGAAGGGGGAGTATTTTAGAAAATGCAAAACTCTTGAAGTTTTAACTAAACGTGTTTATTCATAAACACTTCGAGAGATTTTCACAAAAAGGTTTTATGGCAAGTGATCAACAAACCTAGGATAATCATGGAGTAATAAAGTGATTATGGTTAGGTTATGTCCTATGATCCGCCAGATCCGGAGGGATCTACCCAAGGATAATTCCAATAGATTAGATTTAGAAGTCCTTAGGTAAGATTGAAAAAAAGGAGTAAATGAGAAAGGGATAGAAGGGGTTGAAGAATTAAAAAGAAAAGTTTTTGTAAGGGTGAAAAGAAATAGCCCTCCATGAAAACTTAGGTCAGAAACCGGGTCAATACATCTGCTATCGGTACTCACTAAGGTGATACTGATATTGAAGACAAGACGTCATGGACCCAGTGACGCGCTGCACAACCCCTCCCAGCCACTCAGATATCTCTTAAAAGATATTTGTTTCATTTCTCACGGAGAACACTACATAATCTATCGACCTCTCACTCCGAGATGTGTTGATATTGAAAATGTGGCACTCTGCTCCATGCCTCCGACGACTAAAACCAAAACGTACATAATTGAGTCTAGAGCCATGAGATTCATTAAAGATCTCTTAGGAACACTTCCTATGCAATACACTTGTGTTCACCTTCTAGAACACAAGTTGTATGAGTCTTAATGAGATCTTTGTATCTTGCCTTATGTCATGATGGTTACGTGCTTCAAACGGTCTACAGTCTTGAAGTGATACTTCGGTATACTTCAGAGGCTCTCAACGGCCGTGGTAAAGATTAGAGAAAGTTGTCACACTATGCTGACAACGATCTCAAAATCTGAACCTATAAGCGCTGGACGATTTATTACTAACTGTTTTATGCAGGTACAGACGAAAGTCCATTATCCATCATCATCTACAACGTAGACGCATCTGATCAGAAGAAGTAGATCAAGGCAAGAACATTCAAAGTCGATACCTTGAAGATCACAGAGCATGAAGGAACAATGAATCAAGTCTATTCTACAACGACACACAAAGTTCAAGACATCAAAGTCTAAAGATCTTATCAATGGGATCATCATTTGAATGACCATCCCTTAGGGGGAGATTGTTAGCATTGATTTTATTTGTTGAAGTGATGGTCATTCCAAATATTAGAACTTTGTATTTGTATCTTATGTAATATGGTAGAATAGATAAAGGGCGAGTGGGATTGAACAAATATATGTATCTTCTTCTAAATACATATGTCCATTTAATGTATATTAAACCAAGTCCATCCCATGAGCCCACTTTAGCCCAATCAAAAGCCCACCTAATCATTTAGGGCGTGGCTGTGCTTTGCTATATCAATCACACTCCCACCACATTAGATAGAATGCAGTATTGTTGATAAGGTGGGAGTGTGTTATCTTGTTTTCTCTCTTGTAATCTTTCTTTCTTTTCCAATCTAATATACACTCATTCCTTGTTTAATCTTTACTGTCATCAATCTCACCTCATCTCATCTATATTCTTATCTTATTCTATTTCTCATTTCCATCTATTTCTCTTATATGCTACTGCCATTCGATCTATAATGAAAAGGGTATGATAAAGTAGGATTTCGACTCATAACAAAAAGTACCAAGCTGGACGCAATAGTAAGATCCACAAGCCTTCAAATTAGGTATATTAAAGAGACTTGTGTCAAAAGTATTTCGCTATAGTAAGACCTGGCTTTTGAATGTGTGCTTGCACCAACAGCTTGATGTAAAATTTGAAGATGCTAAGTTAATCTAGTACCTATAGAGGAATATCGAATAGGCATCATACTATAGGTTAAAATATGTATACAGGCCAATACGTCTCTTAGAAGCATACTTATCCAAAAGATGTAATACACACTGATTTCAGGGAAAACATGGCATTAAAGTATGAGTTTAATAGTTCCCATTAGTCGTACTTTAGAGTACTTAATTTGCAAAGAAATAATCAGGAACAATATGATATCTACCGATCTAGTGAATTAACCCCAAGTCGTAGAACATGAAACAGCATAGTCCTTTAGCTGAGATGGAAGTATTCATGGTTTTGCTGTAAAACATGAATGACTAACTAAACACTGAAATACTTAAACACGGGCATAGTATTAAAAGGTGCATAAAGGTTGTTGAAACCCATAGGAACCAATGAATGTTAGCTTAAACTCCTTTTCCATGGAATATGCAATGGAACTGCATAAAATGATTCAAGTAGGAACAGTATAGTCTATACGACCGTCAAAATGTTAGAGAAGCGCAATAAAGATATTGCTATACTAAGACCTATCGTTTGCAAGTGTGTGGGCACCAACAACTTGGCGTCAAATATAAAGATGCCAATTAAACTGGCATCATTGGAGCAGGTAATAGAGTAATGACAATTTCTAAGAAATAATTTTAATGATATACCCAATACTGCAGAATATCAGCAGTAATGCTGACAGGAGATGGAACAATATAATCTTCAAGAGACGGAATAATACATTTTGATAAAACAACAAGAAGAGCAGGTGTGCTAGCAGTTTGTGTTGCTTCTTGATGAAACAACATCAACTATTAGTCCAGAATCATTTTGATGTAGATACACAGAGTAACCGAGTTCCTTAATTTCAGAATAGCGAGGAAGAGTCGAGTAGCAAGAGTGCAAGACACATCCTTGTCGCCAAGCTTCTGTATCAAACAACTAGCACCTCTTGGAAGGTGTATCCTATGACTGACTAAAGAGTGGTGAAACAAGTCACTAAAGGTAGTACTGCCCCTTAAACATCAAAATACTTAGACGTGTCTATGACCTGGCGTTGAGCCAAACCATGATGGTTTTTAATGTCTTTGTACTCTCTGCATTTCTAGGATGAATAATGGCTGTAGCAATAGTATTGACTAAATAACAAATGCACACACTCAAGGTTGAAGATGAATATGCATATACACGTTGATCTGTATTAAATCTGGAATAAAGGTGGGTAGACTAGAACCTTACTGCTGGTAGCAACTACCTGAACATTCAATAGATTGACCCACCATACATACCAATCAAATGCTCAGAATAGCTTTTATTTCATGAAAGTAAAGGCTTGTATAAGTTCAGAAATCCAGGGATCGGAAAACTATCAACTATTCCAGCATGAAACAACATCAACTATGATAGTATTATCAAGCATCAGTTGATATAATGTTGTTCTTTGTTTTTTTGTGCCTCTGTTTCTTCTCTGTTTTTGTGTTTGCTTGTTTTGCCCACTCTTGTGCCTGCTTGACTGCTATACTTTCTCAGTTGCTCTCCTGCCTTTGCTATCTCACGCACACATATGCTCTTGCCGGAGGTCTTTTTGGAAGCAGCCTCTCTACTCCCGGGTTTTCCCTTGGGGTAGGGGTAGGGTCTGTCTACATCCACCTCCCCCATACCCTGCCCCGGCGGGATTGGGTTTGTTGTTGTTGTTGTTGTTGTTGTTGTTGTTGTTGTTGTATTCATCAGCATCATTAGGAAGTGGTTGATATGTCATTGAGCAGCTCAACTGCTGCAATCCAAATATGAAAGGTTTGTTCACGCCTAGGAATCTAGAATATACCTTTTAAGTGGTTCATTTGGGATCCGAAGCTGATATTCATGCTCTGTCTCCAATATGTTATTTTGCGTTAAAACTACAAAATCAGTTGTGTGTATTATTGGCTTCTATTAACATGACCAAGGCATTATCAGGATCCGTAAAATTTTACTCACAACTTTTGCCAACTTTACTATAACATCAACAAAATAACACGATAACAGCATAACAAAAGCCATTTTATTTTGGATATACAGAATAACGAACCTTCTTTTGGATAAGCGACCAAGGAACAAGTGACATCTTTCACATAACCTAAACAAAATTAAATGATTACATATAACTAGTAGTCCAGTACCATTTTGATGTAGACGTGCACAGAATAACCGAGTTTCTTAATTGCAGGATAGCGAGGAGGAGCTGTGGAGCAAGATACATCCCTGTCGCAAAGCTTCAATATCAAACTGCTAGCATCTCTTGAAAGGCATATTGATACGACCCGTGATGCAAGACCAACAATAGATCCAGGCCATTCTACAACAAGCCGGCCTAAGAGGAACATCAAGACTCCAGCCCGTTTGAGAGATGATTAAACTGCCGCATGCTTGGCCACCAATTATGGGATTGAGTCAACAACTACTTTGCATTACTTCAGGAAGTTAACCCATGTTTCCATGTTTATTAGTAAGTCTAGTTTCCTTATTTCCAGCCTTAATTCCAGTAACAAGAATAAAGTTCATCTAGGACTTTTGCTATAAATTGCATTGTAATTTCATTTGGAGATATAGAAGAGAAAATTGTCCCAAAACATCTCTGTGTTCTTAATCTTTATTCTTGGAGCCTTACCCACTCTACGGGTAGCTATCATTGGTGCTTTCATTCACGATCCAACCTTCCGCCATGGGCCCTCGCAAAGACTCCTCATCCGAGGAAACAAACACCACCGTTTCGGAACAACTCACACAACTGATCGCTGCCACTACCGCTTCCTCCGCCATTTCGAACCAAACAGCCTCCCAACTATCCGACTTAATTCAAGTCACTCAACACCTCACTCAAAAAATCGACCAACTCACCACCCATATCACCGACGACCCCTCCGGACCTAAATCACCACCACGTAGCCGTTCACCTCCACGAAACCGTTCACCAAACCACCGTTATCCTCGACAACCCAAAATCAGCCTACCCTTGTTTGACGGATCCAACGCACTCGATTGGATTTTCCAAGCAGAAAACTATTTCACTTACTACCAAACACCACCAGAAGAATGTGTCGAACTCGCCGTTTTTTATTTCGTTGGAGATGCTTTATCTTGGTATAAACATCTAGCCCACAACGAATTATTAGGCACATGGAACGCATTCAAACGAGAATTAGAGTTGCGTTTTGGTCCTTCGTCATACGAAAACCATGAAGCCACACTTTTTAAACTTAAACAAACCTCCACCGTTTCAGCGTACCAAACCGAGTTCGAACGTGTAAGCAATAGAGTCGTCGGTCTTACACCACAGGCCCTTCGTAATTGCTTCATTTCGGGCCTTCGATCCGACATTCAATCCGAATTAGCCATTCTCAAACCCACAACCCTCCACCAGGCCTACGGCTTGGCAAAACTTGTTGAAGACAAATTTCAACATTGGCCCAAACCAAAACAAACATATTTTCCTAAACCCACCACCAACCCTAACCCACCCCAATCATCATCTCCATCTACGACTTCTACTGCCAACATTACAATACCTTTGCTACTAACAACACCTAAAACCACTCCCACCTTACCCTTCACCAAACTCTCTGCTGACGCACTGGTCCAACGCCGCAAGGACGGTTTGTGTTTCAAGTGTCCAGAAAAATACTTTCCAGGACACAAGTGCTCCCCTCCACAATTTATGTTGATTGTAGAGAATGATGACCGTGATGTTGTTCACAAAACCGAACCCGAAACCGACACAACCACAGATGAGCAACAAAAACCTCTCTTTTTATCCCTTTCGGATGCCGCTTATTTCGGTATTCACTCACCCCAAACCCTTCGAATCACCGGCTATATCTTGGGCAAACCAGTCACAATGTTGATCGATTGTGGTAGTACCCACAACATCATCCAGCCACGAGTAGCCTCCCACCTTCATTTAGCCACCCAATCGGTCCAACCATTCTCAGTCATGGTCGGTAATGGAGAATACATAGACTGCCTCGGGTATTGTCCCAACGTCTCACTTCAACTCAACAAAATTAACTTCACTGTTCCATTCTTTATTATGCCCGTTGCAGGAGCCGATGTCATTCTCGGGATCGGTTGGTTAGGTTCGCTAGGCCGCTTATCCGCTGATTTTTCCATTCCGGAAATATCATTCAGCAAAGACGGATCCACATGCACATTGACAGGTGAACCATTAACCAAACATCTTTCCTCAAGTTCCTTATCCACTCTTTTGAAACATGGGTCTGTTGCCTCTCTACACATTCTCACCTACTCACCATCCCATGCACCTTTAAACACACCCACCTTGTCCCATGCAGATACTACAATTTCTAACCTCCTTACCCAATTCAACACCATCTTTGCCGAACCCAAAACCTTACCTCCAAACCGAACTCAAGATCACCACATTCCATTACATGATGAAAACCACACAGTTAATGTCAAACCGTACCGATACCCGCATTATCAAAAACAAATCATGTCTAATCTCATAACTGAAATGCTTTCAACCGGTGTCATTCGCCGAAGCCAAAGCCCATTCTCTTCTCCGGTCCTCCTTGTGAAAAAGAAAGATGGTAAATGGCGCTTTTGCGTTGACTACCGGGCTTTAAATGCTGTTACCATACGTGACAGATTTCCGATACCAACCATCGATGAGCTTTTGGACGAGTTACATGGTGCAACGGTTTTTTCCAAGATTGACTTACGTTCTGGGTACACCAAATTCGTGTAGCTGAAAACGACTTTCATAGACGGCGTTTCGTACAATGGATGGTCATTATGAGTTTGTCGTAATGCCCTTCGGGTTAACTAACGCACCATCAACATTTCAAGCCACCATGAATGATTTGTTCCGCCCCGTTCTTCGTAAGTTTGTTCTCATTTTTTTTGATGATATACTCATATACAGCAGCGATTTACAACAACATTACCATCATCTTTGGAGTGTCTTTAACACTCTATTGTCTAACCATTACTATGCCAAACCTTCCAAATGTGTCTTTGCTGTTAACGAGGTATCATTCTTGGGTCATCGCATATCGAGTGCCGGTGTTGCTCCGGAACCCGATAAAATTCAATCCATTCAACAATGGCCGTGCCCCTCATCCTTTACAACCTTACGCGCCTTTCTTGGCCTTACCGGTTACTACCGAAGATTCGTTCAGAACTATGCCGACATTGCATCCCCATTAACCAACTTGCTCAAAAACAAAACTTTCCAATGGAACGAAACAGCCCAGATATCATTCACAAACCTTAAATCCAAAATGGAAAACCTTGTCACCCTAGCCCTTCCTGATTTCACCAAACCATTTGATGTCACCACCGATGCTTCCGGAGTCGCTATCGGGGCGTTTTATCACAAAATAACCAACCTATTGCTTTCTTTAGCAAGAAGCTCTGCACCACAATGCAAAACCAATCCACATACACCAAAGAGTTATATGCCATTACCGAGTCGGTTAAAAAGTGGCGCCAATATTTATTGGGCCGTCGTTTTCGAGTCTTCACTGATCGTCACAGTTTAAAACACCTTTTAACCCAAACCATACAAACACCCGAACAACAAAAATGGGCCACTAAACTCATGGGGTACGATTATGAGGTTATTTATAAACCGGGAAAAGAAAATGTTGTTGCGGATGCATTGAGTAGAGTGGAATTGAATCTTTGTTTTGCTATTTCACATCCCACTGCCACATGGTTAGAGGAGCTTCGAAATTATTTCAAAAATGATGTGAAGGGAAAACAACTTGTTGAACAGATCACAAAGGACCCCTTTAGTTTTCCTTTTCATACCTTTAGTGATGGTCTCGTATACCGTCACAATCGTATTATGGTTCCCCTTCTACCACAATTACGCGAACAACTCTTAAAAGAATTTCATTCCTCGTTCACGGGCGGTCACTCGGGGATCACAGCCACAACCAAACGCTTGGCAACAACTTTCTCTTGGCTTGGTCTTCGTAACGATGTCACGGCCTTTATAAAAAAATGCCATGTTTGCCAAGCAATCAAATATCCCACCCACAAACCTTTTGGTTTACTCCAGCCGTTACCTACCCCAGTGGCACCTTGGTTAGATATTTCAATGGATTTTATTACTCATCTTCCTTCTTCTAAAGGACGTACTGCTATATGGGTGATTGTAGACCGCCTCTCAAAGTTTGCTCACTTCATAGCTCTTCCAACTCACTACACGGCAGTATCTTTGGCATCATTGTTCATGCGAGAAATTTACCGATTGCACGGCCTACCCAAGACAATTGTATCTGACCGTGATCCGATCTTTCTGAGCCGCTTTTGGTCTGAATTGTTTACACTCATGGGTACCAAACTATTGCACTCCAGTGCTTACCATCCGCAAACCGATGGTCAATCCGAAGTTGTCAACCGTTGTTTAGAATCTTATCTCCGCGCATTCGTTTTCAATGAACCATCATCTTGGCAATGTTTTTTATATCTAGCGGAATTTTCCTACAACACTACTTTCCATTCGGCAATCAATATGACCCCTTTTAAAGCAGTCTATGGGTGAGATGTCACCTCCATTCATGATTACACTCCTGGTGATACAACCAATGGGTCTATTGATGCTTCTCTTCTGGAACATCAACGAATCCTTTCTCTGCTCAAGGAAGCCATTCATACGGCCATGGATCGCATGGAAAAACAAGCTAACAAACATCGTGTTGAGAAGGAATTTCAGGTTAATGATTTGGTTTATCTCAAGCAGTCAAGCTACAACATTACAGGCAGAAGTCAGTCACCAAGAGATCATGCAAGAAGCTATCCAAAAGGTACTACGGCCCGTTTAAAGTCATTGCAAAAGTGGGTAAGGTCGCCTACAAGTTACAATTGCCACAGGGATCAAAAATGCATCCGGTCTTCCACGTTTCTTTGTTAAAACAATGTCATGCAGAAACGCCGTTAACAACAGGCTAGAGGAACTACCCGACTTTGAAGATTCAAACCAACCAACCTATATCCCTGAAGCAATTCTCAGCTCACGTGAAACGGAGAAAGGTCGACAACTACTGATCAAGTGGAAAGGACAGCCCAATGAAGAAGCAACATGGGAATATCAATCTGAATTCATATCGATTTTTCCAGATTTTCAGAACATTGGGGACAATGTTATTTTTCAGGGGGAGGGTGCTGATACGACCCGTGATGCAAGCCCAACAATAGATCCAGGCCATTCTACAACAAGCCGGCCCAAGAGGAACATCAAGACTCCAGCCCGTTTGAGAGATGATTAAACTGCCGCATGCTTGGCCACCAATTATGGGATAGAGTCAACAACTACTTTGCATTACTTCAGGAAGTTAACCCATGTTTCCATGTTTTCTGCATGCATGTAGTTAGTAGTATTAGTAAGTCTAGTTTCCTTATTTCCAGCCTTAATTCCAGTAACAAGAATAAAGTTCATCTAGGACTTTTGCTATAAATTGCATTGTAATTTCATTTGGAGATATAGAAGAGAAAATTGTCCCAAAACATCTCTGTGTTCTTAATCTTTGTTCTTGGAGCCTTACCCACTCTACGGGTAGCTATCACATATCCTACACTGTACAAAATAACAGAGCCTTCTTTCGGATAAGCGACCAAGGAATAAGAGACATCTTGCTTGGCCATGCTTTGCCAAAGAGCAAGGACTAACGCTGATTGAGACGTAAAGGCCGAGCACTGGGTGTATAAAATGACTAATACGCCACAAAACCTACTGTATATCAATACACGTAACAAAATCATTCAATTCTGCATTTCGTAATGTCATTCCTTGCCAAAAGCTGTATCAAAGCATTACCAGATGCAAGGTTCATTAATGGGTGAAAACAGATACTTTTTGGACAAACCATGATGACTCAAAACACTTTATGCCCAAAAGATTTCAATTATATTAGATAATCAATTTATCGAATACAATTAACAAAATTATATCCTGTCATAGAATAATCTAAATTTGAGAATAAATTTTTTAAGAGGTTTTACACATTAAATCCATTCATACAACCAAATAACACCATTTGATGTTTAATGTCTTGGCTGATTTAAGAGTTCAACAATTTAAAAATCAAGATATTATGAGCATGTTTAGAGACGCTTGTATGAGTAAACAGTTTGTTCACAAAATTTTGGTTATTGGTTGTTAAATGACTCATGAGATACCTGAGCAATTGAAGCAGAACCAATTGGGTCCCATTCAAATCTTTCAAACATTTCATCCACGCTTTTACCCAACTCATTCTTGAGAACCAGTTAATAATGAGGATATATTTGTAATTTTACACAAGCCCATAATGTTAATAACTCCCTTCCCCTCCTAATCCCCCCAAAATTAGACGGAACAGATATAAGAAATCTCATACCTTCCCTCCCTCCCACATTCCCGTCCCCTCATCTTCCTTCTTAAAAAAACTTAAGAACACCCATATTTTTTATTTCCCTTCTAATCCCCTTCTATTCCTTAAAAAAAAAAAAAAAAAAAAAAAAAAAAAAAAAAAAAAAAAAAAAAAAAACTTGAGAACAGAGCGTTAGTGTTTGGGATTACCTTCTCATTAGAAAAACAGTTTCAAGTGTTCTTTTAATCCAAAGAGCTTTGGCTTATTTACTTGTTTACACTAAGAATGAATTATATTGTCACAAGCTAAAGAGGTAGAGAGACGGTAACGTGTTTAAAATTTACTCAAATGTCAATGCAATGATTCGAGCGTCAACCTTCCTAAAATGATAACCTTCCCAAAATGATAAGAGGGCTTTACAATGTTACTAGAGTTTTTTTTTTTCAAGTATGATACCTATAAGTGTAAAGGAAAAAAATCACTTAAAAATACAAAAATAAGTAAAAGCTCTCCCCCGCCACATAATTACCACACTTGCACCCTTATAAAACAATTTCAAATTCTTTTGACTAGGCATTCAATTTTCATCTACTCCCCTTTGATCTTCACCAATTTTCTTAAAAGCAAAACATAAATTTCTACCTAAACATAGACACAAGTAACTCCTCTATCAACTACCTCCAAACCCCTTTAATACCACCTTCACACTCCACCATTTCACACACACTTTCAACACCCTCGTACATACATTCTTATTCAAACTACCCCATCTCTTTTACAAACAACCGTCTTCTTCAGTTTCATTCAAGTTCAATGGCATATGATTTCTTTCAAGTGGAAAATGCCACCACTAATCATCATAGCATGTTGTTTGGATTTAAAAAGGAAACATGGTGGTGTCACCACCCCACTTCATTTCATCATCATGTGCCCGTAGTCTTAAGTACGACAAGCTATTAACGAAAATATTAGTAAAGTTACAAAATCATTTCACTTTTATCATTTGAAACCATATCCAAACACACGCTTAGTGTCATCAAAGAGACTAAGTTAACTCATCGTTGTTGCCATAAACCCAAAGTCGGCCCTCCTCACGCTTTGTTTATCAAGCAGACCACTCTACCACATTTGAGGTATGATTTGTTGTTTGTTAGGACTAGGTCTCGGTTTCTGGACTCTAGATTTCGGTTAGGGGTGTAGAAACTAGAAGGGGGGTTGAATAGTTTCACTGTTCACAATTACGTTTTAAAAACTTTTAGTTCCTTTTTGTTCCTTTTCGAAAAACCGTTTGATTCAAGGTTATGTGATATCTATGAACACAATAATAATGCGTAAAGTAAATAAAGTTAAGACAAGAGATAAAGGAAGAAAACAACCAAACCGAGATGCGGAGATTTATAGAGGTTCGGCACGAAGCTCACTCTTCGCCCTACTCCACTCCTCGAGTACCACACTCGAGAGTTCACAATCACTATGTCAACACACTCCCTTTAGGCAGAGCAAACCGTACACCAAAGCTTACACCAATTTAACGACACTAAACGAAATGTCGAGTCCTAATCCTAGCTATGACCAATCTACACAAAAGCCCACGTGGCTACACGGACATACACCTAGTCCACTTGGATCTTCACCTAATCCAAGTCTTCACGAACCTTCACCCGGTCCAAGTCTTCAATTCACGGACTCACACCAAGTCCAAGTCTTCACACACGGACTTACACCAAGTCTTCACGCACCGACACACGAACTAACACAAAGTCCTAATCTAGATACACCATTTCACGGACTTACACTTTGTCCGTATTTATCCTAACACACCTAATCACGACTCACACACAAGTCGGATATACAAATTTACAATATACACAAGGAAGAGAGTTTGGGGGAAGAAGAGAATCGTAACACAAGTTACGTGTGTGTGATGACTATAACACTTTGTTGATGAATTCGAGTGTTCTTCTCTTGCACCTTAATGTAGAGGGTAACGGGATCACTTATAAACACATATCGACATGTTATAGTGATCAAAGAAGGGAGGAAGAAAGAACATAATATTTTTGTGCAAAGAGGCTTGTTTTTCTGAGTAAAAAAGTGCAGTATTTATAGGCACCAGAAGGAGCGGGGGACGGTCCCGTATATATAAGGGACCGTCGCCATGTTTATGGGACCATCCCGACGTACGCTCCTATTTTTTTCATGATGTGGTGAAAGTTTATCCGGTGAAAAACTTATCTGGTTTAGGCGGGAAATATGGCTGTTGGGAGATTTGAAATTCAAAATTATTTTCTTTAATAAAACATTTCTTTTTAGTTACAAAAATACTTTTGTAAAAATGTTTTGTCACATAAAAATGTGAAGTTTTGAGAAAAATAAATTCTCTCATCACTTTACTAATGTCGGTATTGTGTTTGTTCATACCTGAAGTGATGTTGTAGTCGGTACGTTGTTGAAACGATTTTTCTCAATTAAAAACTTATCAAGTATAGTTTTACGTAACGTGTTTTTATATTTTGTGATAATCAAAACGTAAAGAGACCGAATAATGAAAATAACATTTTTGACATTATTTGTATTAACAAGGGGGTTTTCCTTTTGAAATAGTTCATTCTTGCAATGGTCTAGTGCTCTGTTCTAGTGGCCAAACGGGGAAGAATAGGAAATTTTACGTGTCTAACCCAACTTTAAGTATCTTTACGACCTTTTTAGGATGTTCATATGGGAATTTGAGGGTTGTTTTAATCCGGTTAAGTCATTTTCTTATAAACTCTTTCATGCCGAGAATTGTCGAGATTCAAAGAATATCTGTCTATGGGTTTACTCTTCCGAGATATGTAATCGAAGTGTAATACCTCGTAATTTTCCAGACATATTTTTATAAGGAATTATCTCTGTTTTTCATATACGAACTTTTCTGAAACTCATTTGGTTTAAAAACGTGAAGTTATCTTGCAAAACGTGGAAACCGTGCACAACGTGTATTGGCACAACCGACGATTTGATTTGATTAATTTATTATTTTGGAGAAAATAGGCGTATGAATAGTCCTTTTGATTGGAAATAATATTTTGATCGCAATGACGCAATTCCCGTGTATTGAATCCACCGTTGCTAGCCTAAACGTATCCCGAAGCACAATATTTTGAAAGTTAGCAAAAATTACACGATAGGTCCCTGCATTTAAATTTACCCGCCACCCCTAAAGTTACTAGGGTTACAATATTGGTCTTTGTGGTCCCTAGGTTTTCTCTATATAAACACACTTATAACACACACACCATACAAAACCCTAGCCTCCCCCCTCTCATTTTCCGGCAGCCGCCAACCAACTTCCGGCCACCTTCGGCCAACTACCACCATTTGTTGCCGCCACTTTCTGTTATAGATCAAGATACGAAGGTTTGTTTGTGTCTGTTTCGTTCGTAAGTCACCACCACAGCCGCTTCGTCATGACCACCACCACCTTCTCCACTCACCGCCACCTTCATCCGCCACCTCCTCTTTTTGTATCTATCTTGGTAAGCATGAGATCCGAGTAGGCATGGTGGTAAGACCACTGGTTCACGACCCTACGCGAACCGGTGTGGCTAGATCTAGGGTTTTGGGTTGGGTTTAGTTTAAATCGAGTGAGTAACGACTTAACAAGATAAAAATGGTTAAGAAATGAGTGGGTATTATCATGTGTGTCACGGGTTTAGCTTGTTTTGTGTTCAAGTCGTCTACCGAGAAGTAAGCTCGGATACAAGCTTATTCCAAGCTTATTTTGTTGCTTAGTTTTGTTAGTTCGAGCTTGTTTGATATTGGTGACTCTTGGGTGTCGGTTTGGTTCAAACAGGTTAGATTCAAGCCGAGACCAAGTGGTCTCGGCGAGGCTTGTTAATTTCATTTTGGTTCGTTTGGTTGGGTTGGGCTCGATATTACTTGAACCGAGGCCAAATGGTCTCGGCAAGAGCTTGTTGATCTATTCTTGTTTTGTGCGACTCATCCTCTTGGCGTACGACATGGAGCCGAGACCCCTTGGTGTAAGTGTGATGTGTCCTGTGGTTATTTGCTTGTCGTGAGTGTTTGAAACTTGAGGATTGGATTTAGATTTGAGATTATTAGTTAACGTGCCGTAGGATTTGGCCGTTAAATATTGTTGATATTATTGGACATGGAATTGTTATTGTGAGCTTATGATTATAATTGTGATGATTTGAGCCAAGTCGAGTACCACCGAGATTTCATAGTCTCGACGTGGCCTCGACAAGCCAAAAAATGCATTGAGACTATTATTTGGACTTATGGATATTATGGTTGACTTGTTGACCTGAGGATAATATAAACTCGGATTTGTGACTAGAAACGTATAATAACTCAAAAAATACTTCTTTGGGAATATATAACTAGAAATGGGAATATTAATAAAAGCAACTAAATGCGAAGAATATTAATTAACAAAAACTCATCTTTTTGTTAGTTAATAATTAAAGAAAAGTTTAAAACTTAAAACGAGAAGTTATAAATAGAAGGTTTATATAAATAAGAGTTATTAGATGTTTTGAGGGCACACTTATCGAGGAATACCACTAAGATTAATTTTGGGACTTATTATTGAATATTTGGTAGTCGGAAGTGCTTGGGAATAAATCGTAATAGATTTTTGCCTTAACATGTTTGTAAACCTATAAATTATTCGACATGGTAACGTTCCATTTGTGGACGAGTTATGGCGAATTACTATAAAACACATAAGATTTATCATTTAATGGGATATAGGGAAAATACCGACGACTACCAACATACTTAGTTGTTTTGGTGTGTTCGGTTTGTGTGATCTACGTAGTTGTTTTGGTGTCTCGTTTCTTGTCGATTTCGTTTGTTTACTCTTTTTTGGCGTGCGTACTCTTGAGTCGTGTCTTTCTTCCGTCACACGAATGATGATACCCAACTTATACTAAAGGCTAAAAGTAGATTATTTTTGGAAATGGAATCGGATTATTTTGGGAATGGAAATGATTGATTTTGGAAAGGGAAATAGTTAACTTTTAGAGACTTTTACGCTTTTAGTTACCGTGTGGAATATATTTTGAGACGAGTCTTTATATTATTAGGTTGTGCCGAGTCCGTTATGCCGTGTGTCATAGATGTCGTTGTTCTTGTACCTCCGTGTACCGTTGTGCTTGTCTCCTGGATACCGTTGTGATTAGCTCTAGATGCCAGTTGTGTCAGTCGTGAAATGTTGCATTGCTGTGGCTAAGGTGAGTTCATGGCCCCTACTTTTACTGGTTTTTAAACTGTTTTGGGGGAGAATACATGCTCGTTTTAAACTAAACTTAACGTTAGTTATTTTGGATACGTGAATTGTTTATGCAAGTTTTGACTGTGTGGCTAAAATATCTGACCTGGTTATTTGAATGCATTATGTGTTTACCTGTTTATTGATGTGGACTGAAATTATGTTTGTGGTTTATGAAACTGTTACGTGTAAGATTATTATTCCATGTCTGCAATTTGTGCGGAGTTATTGTTATATGTCTGCAATTATGCAGAGTTATTGTTATGAGCTGCAATAGTGCAAGAATATTATTGCATGTGCTGCAAGTGTGCAGAACTATACGGTGCACCTATAGGGATTATTGCAATGTTTGGATATAAGAAACTCCTTGAGTGCGGCTCACGTGTTGGTTCATGACTTAGCCAGCGTAACAGTTAAATTTGTGTGATACTATATGGGTGTGGTATTTGTATGATTGTTTATGGTTCGAGATGTTTTGATTATGATATTATTTGCGGATTTGGTTTTGGAACAGTGATTTAGGCAGTGTGAGCCTACATTGAATTTGACTTGTTTGTGAATGATGATTTGAACTCGAAAACCTTGTTGATTCAACCATATTGTTTTAAACTAAAACCTATGAACTCACTAACCTCGTGTTGACACTTTTAGCATGTATTTTCAGGTTAAGGCGATAACTTATTTTTGGAAGCGCTTGGCAAGAGGCACGGTCATAGATGACTCTGATAAATATTTGGGACCACTTTACTTACCTTATAGGCCTATTTCCGCACTGCCTTTGAATAATGTAAATTTAACACTTTTTGTTAATGAATTTTATTCTAAATGATTGAGGTAAAAACCGTTCCTTGTACTTGTGTTGGGATACAAATTTAGTAGCACCCCAGTGACAAGTATGCTTCTGCTGGACCCGATTTTAGGGGTGTTCACGAAGTGTTTATTTTCAAGTGTATTTGAAGACTTTTAATCCTTCAACTTATACTCTTGACACCAAAATCGTAGGTTTCTTATAAAGTCTCAACTAAAAGCCACTTCCTAATTCTCATCCCATCTATCTTAGTCCTTAAAATGTCTACCGCATTCTAGTTTCCATTTTCTACTCCCTTAACCCTACTCATGCCATGTCGGGAATACATAAGCCCACTCATTTATATTTCTTCCTTAACATAGAGAAGCGTCTCAATCAATGTAAATGAAGAAACATAAACTCATGGTTCAGCGATTCACAATTTCTTTATTTAAATGAAGAGGCGTCCCAATTCATTTAGATGAGAAAATCATGAATCATCCTACTTACACACTTCCGACATAACACTACAACTCCTATTATACACAATAACTTTCAATCTTACACTATCTTGCATTTGGTGACCAAAAGACCGTCATCTTTTTATTTCACATTACATTGTTACCCTTTTTGCCTTGAATCCATATCATTATAACATTCATTAAGGGGATTAATATATATGCCAAGGAAATAGGCAACCCCTTGCCAGTAAAGGCAATTCATTTTATCCCGAAGGATTTCTATAACGTCTACTCAGGGCTATAACATACCTCTGACTCATAAAGAGTGGAGCCATTACACATCTCCAACTCATAAAGAGCGGAACTATAACATATCCCAACTCGTGAAGAGTAGACCTATCACATATCCCTCCGGAGGATTTCCGTAACACTTCCCCGAGTTATTTACATCTTACTAGATCCAGGCTGTTAACCTTTTAACAGACACACTTTCGTGCTCATTTTAATTTATATGGCATATAATATTTGCCCATTAGTATTTACACATTTTGTATGTTTTAACACGTCTTATTATAACTTTCACCCGTCAACTCTTGTATCATTGCACACTTAGCCTATTTGGCTATTTATACGTATAGGCCTATACATGTCTTCATTCCATAACACTATCTTTTATCTCCTCCCTTTACATGCCAACATGCCTTTTCCTTTCTATAACTTTCTCTAAGGCACCATGCATCAATTGTTCATAAAATTTATATCGTTTGACACATAGAAAGTAATGTGTTAATTTTAATCATGCCTTCACCGCATTATGCTATAACACACACTCATCAATACTATATTTCCATGCTTATACATCGAGTACTTTAATTCACTGTTAACCCATCTCTAATACCACATCATCTGTCATTTACTAGATACATAGTACTCATAAGACCATATGTTGGTCATTGATATCACACAAGTCATTTACTTTATTTCTAGTCAAGTTTCCTATAAACCATCATTTAACTTCTAGCATCCAAACACATCTCGCTATTGCTATTGTTACACATATTCGCATATACTTAGGCAACCTATAAATTTCATGAACCTATCATTCATCAAATCATATAAAGATCACCGACACTATCCGGGGTGCATGGTGATCTTATCACTTAAACGCATCTAGTCCACCATGGACTTACATCACGTACATATTCATATTATAAAACATATACATCACGTATCATCTTTAGTTCATATAACGTATTACATAATTCATCAAATATTTTAAGCAAATACATTTCCGCATTACTTATACTTACGTTCAACGTATCTACTAGTGGTCTAAGTTTAGGCATCCTAATGGGAAACCTAATTCACTTAAATCGAAGCTCTAATACCAAGTTGTTACGCACCGTGAATGACTCGACTTAAAATAATGAATATTTAAAAACTTTTTACGAGGAAACACTCGACTATAATGAATTCTTTAGAATACTTATTAAATGAAAAGATTCTATTACAATTACCCCTTTCCAGTACTTACAAGAAACGTATACTCGAAAACCTTTTAAAATCTTTACGCAAACTATAAGACCCACATACAAATCCTTACTGTTACTTTTATACGCCGTATCCATATACATGGATACGCCGTATAGACCAATACTGATAATACGCCGTATCCATGAACATGGATGCACCGTATCTCCTCTCAAGTTCAATATGCCATACCCAACGGATTGGATATGCCGTATTGGGCACCTCTTAGTGAACCAATATAGAAAAACCTGCACGAACCCACTTACTTCAACTCAAACATAAGACATGTACCACTACACACATATATCATCCCAAACATATAACAAAACACACTATGGCACATTAATGGCAAATGACCCGTTAGTTTCCTAAAATGGGCACAAATAGACATAATCCAGACACTCCTCTAAACCTAGATATAAACACTTTTAAAAGTATAATCATTACCATACGTAACATTTGACATACTCAAACATGACAATAATGATATAAAGACTTGACACTCGACACATGACCTATAAACAATTTAAAGACTTTCAGGGGCACAACCAATAATCGAGCTCGGTATCTAACTTATGGTTACATATTCCAAAACTCTCCAAAGGTGCACTTCCAATCCTTAAACCATAATCCAAGCATTTTCTTCCTTGCGAAAACCTACAAAACATCATCAACTATAACATGTAAGCGATAATGCTTAGTAAGTAATCGAGTTAATACATGGATAATACGAACATTATCAATATTAGCAACATGAACACGTTATCAACTAATTCATCACTAAACCACTTAAACTAGCATACTAAAACTATAACAATACACAAGTACTATAACCACACAATCTTAACAACAATAAGCACATCGAGACATCATACATACCTTAGTCCATCCAATATCAAAGACTAGTTCTATGACATCCCACTAATCAAGTCACTTGGTCCATCACACCTTCTAAATATCTATAATCAATCTTAACACTAGCATTCATAATCACATAATATAACAACTTCCATATAATGCATATAATAACCGAATTACTTACCTTATCCTCCAAGCTAAGTTACCATCATGATATCACCATCAACATCATCATTCTCCTCATATGCATTCTAAGTCAATTATTATAACATAAACACGTAAAATCAAACTACTATAACAATGGTTTATATGACCATTAGCTATTTCTTAACATCCTATATCGTCATATAATCATATGTTGATCATATGATGAAGTACTCTCATAATTACCAACTTTAAAACCATATCAAACTCATTCCATAATTGCTATAATCTTTTATTAGCTTAAAACACCCTTTTACCCAATTTCCCAAATTAGGGTTCATAAACCCTAATCCTAATTTATCAATTAAGCACTAATTATTCCTCACATACATGTGATAATCATTGGTAGAAACATATCCCTTAAACTACCATCTTTAATCACCATAAATTCTCCATAAGTTCATCATCCTTCTCCCCTCTCTCCCTTTAGCTTGTTCTAAACACACTGAATATATATTAAAAAGGTGGTGACTCAGCAAAAAGGGCATTTTAGTCATTTTCTTTGGTTGACTTAGTCAATACGCCGTATCCATGATAAACCACCAATAAACCATATTCGCTATTCTGGATATACCATATCCAAGCCTATCTTAATACACCGTATACATATCCTCCAATACGCCATATTAGGGCTAACCAAGTCAATTCTTATTTCCAAGATACATTTAATACACCGTATACAAATCACCAATACGCCGTATAGGAGCTTTGACAGACTTGCACTATTTTCTACATTTAGACAATTCACCACTTATTCTTACCAAATATTCTTAGTCAATGCATTTAGACCTGGTCATTTCATTTAGGGTCATACCCATTTGTAAATGGGTATCAGGTGTAACAGCTCGACTCCACCCAAATTGTGACAGGTGTCCCTTACAAGTACAAACGATTGATGTTTTGTCTTATTTTCAATAGTTATGAAATGTCTTAAATACCCTCATCTTTTTATTTTCTCTCTCCCTTTCTCTCTCTCCCTCTCTCTCTCTCTCTCTCTCATCTCTCTCCCTTCTCTCTCTCTCTCTCTCTCTCTCTTCTCATCTCTCACACCTACTCCCCCCCCCTTTCTAACTCCACACTACCATCTAACTCCTCACTCCACCTCACACCCTTCACCGTCCATCCCACCACCGTCACACTACTTGACCTCTCGACCACTACTGCTCAACTACTTGACTACCACTACTCGACTGCTCAACCACCAGCTCACGTGGTGGTCAGAGTAGTATGGTAACAGTTGATAGTCAAACAACAAAAATTGTATGCCATAGTAAATCAGTAACACAAAAATTGATATGCGATAGTAAAAGTTAAAAATACAAAAGTCAAACAAGATACTCAAAAAAAAAAAAAAAAAAAAAAAAAAAAAAAAAAAAAAAAAAAAAAAAAAAAAAAAAAAAAAAAAAAAAAAAAAAAACGAGAATTAAGGAAGAACAATCAACAAGTTTCATAAGCCAACACCCAAATACTATAAACATCCTACAACAAAATAAACAAATCACAAAATCTCCCTCCTATCCCATTTATGAACAGCAACAGCCGCTGAACAACATCACAACTACAGTAATCCAATAACCAAAAACCGAAACTTTGTCTCACGTCAACAATCAAAACCAACAAACAATAATCTCACAAAAAATATACTACAACTTCACTGTTACAAACCACTCTCCAAACAATAACAAAGACTCGAACAATCTCTAACCCATTATTGGCAACAACAACAACAACATATTCGAATCAAAGAACAAAAAGAAAAGAAAAAGGAAAAAAAAAAAAGATTTCAGAATTTATCCCTCACACTATTTCATCACTATATAACTCCTCAAACAACCAACAAGAATCGAAAGATCTCAGGTTGTTATGCTTTTTCAAGCAAAGATCTTTGAAGACCATTTACAACAACTCATCATGGATCTTTAACAAAAGAAAAACAAAACCTTACCCGAGACTTTATACAATATCTTGAAATAGATCCCAAAGGAGAGGGGTGTTGTTCCAGATCTATAGAAGACCTGTAAGAACTAAGAACAATATGAAGAAAATGTAAAAAGAAGATTGTAGAGAGAAAAGTAGAGAAAACACTTATATTACTTCAAATCTTGAGTAGTACAACACATAAGCTTACAGTACAAGCATATATACTTTTTTACATAATTGCCCTATGACATAAGTGCTTACAGGCTTTACATCGTTGCATATGTCATTATTCCACGCTAGAAAATACTAGAAATATTAAACATACTTAAGACAAATAAAACACACTTAACATAATATTATACAAATAAAACATACTTAACTAATCATTAGATGTTTAGCCTTCTTCATGGGCTCCAGCGAGCATCAGATTCCGTTGGGTCGTCTTCGAAAGGGTCAAAATGTGCGCCATCATCATCTAAAGAGAAAGTTGGGTCATCGTCCTCGTCGGTAGATGTGTCTACCTCAGTTTCAAAATTATCAAGGAGCCACTGATAATTTGCTTCGACCCATTTGTTTGAATCTGGATGGTCATCACGCCATGTCCTCACATTCCACATAATGTAAGTCGGTATTGAATCTGGGTCAACGCCGTTTGTTCTTGCCATCAAACTCCTTGTTTCTTCAAAAAGGGGTCTATGTTTTCTTTCACATTTTCGGCCGGTGATGCAGGATTTCTGACCAGGTTTTAATATTTATAAAGTTACTCATCTACCTATGGTATACCTTATGCATTAACGGGCAGTGTACCCGGTCGTATGTAGTGTAGTATTCGGTAAAGCCGAGGTCGTCCCAAGAGCTATGTGTGTCTGGATTCTAACTTAAGTCTAATGACACGTTTTAAAGGGGTTTTAATTTGAATTATTAATTAAACTAAATAAACAGAAATGAAATGCGGAAATTAAATTGAGTTGTGAACAGAGGAGAGAAAGTGTACTAGCCTAGCTGTTCATCCTACATTGTTATGACTATGTTTTCTATGAAACTTTCTATTGCTTCAAGTGGGGCATAAAATTCACTAGACTCCTATGGTCAATTCGTCTATCCTATCTCCCTAGAATCCGTCCTGGACACCAAAGGTCTGGATCCTTATGGCTGCCAAGGCTTATAGGCAAACTAGTTTGAGTCACTAAGCGCCACTACATGCTAGATTGATTCTTTGTGTGATCCGGCCTCTCGGATCTTAGACCACACATCTAACTTCTTAAGTTCATCAAACCCGGAGGGTGATCCTATGGTCAATTCGCACGCAATGGATTTGGTAGTCCTATGATCAATTCATACCAACCCTCGCAACATACTACACTATGGTCCTATGGTCAATTCTCCTAGTGTAATGCATACAACTGACCTTCAAAACTACCAAAGCTAGAGTATCTATTGAATAACTAAGCACGCAAACACTAGAAACAATAATAAAAGTACAAAAACACAATCAACACAATATAGGAATTGATAACGCTCAAATTATACATGTTTTTAGGAGCGTTATCGTGGATTTTATGCATATATATTGATCAATTTTATGAACTTATGGTACTTAATGAAGTATAATTTTTATTTTAGGTTCATGGAAGCTCACGACAAAGAAAACCAAGAAAAAGATGAAGAAACGATCAATAAACGAAGATTTATGCATATACGAAGAATTCCCAACAAAAGCGAGTCTCTTGGAGTATATTCGAGAAGATAAAGTGTTAGGAATATAAATATTCATCTTAAGACTCGGTCACCCCGAGTATTCATTAGCATTTAATAGCTCGTAGGAATATTAGTAATATTAATATTATTTGTATTAGTTTAGTTAATATAGAACTTGTGGAGTGGGTCGGGTCTTTACCCACTGTCAGCTCGCTCCACAGCCCACTCGGGGCAACAATAGTATCTAGTATAAATACCCCTCTCCACCTAGGGAGAGGGTTGGAACTTCTCAATCTTTCAATACACTTCTCTTCACTTTCTCTCACTAAGTTCCCAACTCACTTTCTCTCTCTAAATCTCTCTAAAACCGCTGGCCATATCCACCATACTTGTGTGTTTGATTGTTATGAATATGCTACAAATGGTATCAAGAGCCAAGGTTAGGTTCGCGTAAGAGCATATTCAGATTCGTGGTGTGCATTTTTGGTCTATTTTGGTTTGTATTAAATAGTGAAGGAAAAACCTTGGTTAATCTTTGTTTGTGGTTAAATTCGTTGAAAACTTGTACTTTGGTGTTCCTTGAACTGTTTTACATCTTCATTGATAACATACAACTTGGTTAGTGTCTTTTTGTGGAAGATTTAAAGGGTTTCTTGGTAGCGATTTGGCGTTCGGAAGAGTTTTCATCGTAGCGGTTTGACTCTCAGTGAATGATTCATCGTAGCGGTTTGACCGTCTTGGGAAACTCTTAGTAGCGGTTTGGTGTGAAAGTCCGACAGTGGTTTATCGAGTAACTAAAAAGGGAAAAACGACAAAAGGTACGGATAACGAAGTTTTTGTCCACTTGCGGTTTGTCAATTTGTCCAGCGATTTGACTTTTGTGTGTAACGGTTTTAGCGGTTTAGATTTAGCGGTTCTAGTTTCAGCGGTTTAGCTCTCAGCTGTTTAATCTTCAGCAGTTCAGGTCTTCGCGGTTCTTTTTTCAACCGTTTGATCATAGCAGTTGGGTTAATTATTGCGGTTTGAGAATAGCGGTTTGGTATTCAGGACTTGCGGTTTGACTTTGCGGTTTGTTGTTTGTGTCAGCGGTTTAGATATAGCAGTTTGGTCTTCAGTTTTAGCGGTTAGATATTAGTGGTTTGCCTTTGGTTTTAGCGGTTTGATACTTACTGTTTGAATAGCACTTCAGCGGTTTTGGAATTGCGGTTTGTTCTTGAACTTTGTAAAATCTCGTATATAGTATGGCAACCATACCAAGCACTGCATCTGATGACATTCAAGCAGCTGGGTCTGACACCCGTCCTCCTATGCTGGATAAGATAGACTATGAGTCGTGGGCACAATGAATTAGACTCTACTGCTTGGGTAAAGAGAATGGAGTTAACATTCTCAAGTCAATTGATGAAGGACCATTTCTGATGGGTACTACCAGAGACGTCGGTGAAGATGGAATGGTAACCTTAGGAATTGACAGACCTCGAACTTACAATGATCTTAATGATGAAGAAAAGAAGATGTTTGATGCAGATATTAGAGCCTCAAACATTGTCATTCAAGGTCTGCCCAAAGATGTGTACAAACTCATCAACTTCAACACTGAAGCAAAAGCAGTATGGGACAATGTAAAAATGCTGCTGGCTGGATCAGAACTCACAAAGGAAGATCGTGAGTCACAACTGTATGATGAGTTTGAGCATTTTAAGATGAACCCTGGTGAATACATTACAGACTACTATGTGAGATTTCATAAGTTGGTAAATGACATGAGAATCATCAGAATGACTATGCCCAACATCCAACTTAACTCAAAGTTTGTAAACAACATGACTCCAGAATGGGACAGATTTGTTACTGCAGTGAAACTCAACAAAGGTCTGAGAGAAACAAACTATGAACAGTTGTATGCCTATCTACAACAACATGAGAAACATGCTGCTTATGATCGTTTGTTGAGAGAAAAACTCAATCCAACTACATCAAATGATCCACTGGCGTTTGTTGCAAGTGCTCAGCCAATCAACCAACTGTCATCTGACCAAGCTCTTCATCATCCCTTCTCATCATCATCTGCTATGAGTCTACAACTGGATTCAGGTTACTCTCACACCGACAGAATGATTGATAACCTTACCAACCAAGTGTCCTTACTTGTTCAACAATTTAAAGCAACACTCCCTCAGACTAACAATCAACTCAGAACCTCTTCAAACCCACGCAATCTGGCAACGGTGGAGGATGGAAGAATTGTGGTTCAAAATGTGCAGGGGAGGCAAAACTTGAATCAAAAGAACATGGGTCGAGGTAATGTGCAGATCAGAGGAGGGAATGCAAATCAGGGGCAGGGAAAACAACCCAAGTGTTATAACTGTGGAGGACTTGGACACATTGCAAGAAACTGCAATCAACCAAAACGTCCTTATAACTCAGACTATTTCAAGGACAAGATGATGTTGATGCAAGCTCAAGAGAACGGAGCGGTATTGGACGATGAAGAATTGTTGTTTCTTGCTGGTGATGGGGGAAATACTTTTGATGCCAATGTAGACGAGCAGCCAGTTCAGGACCTTGCACTTAATGATCCTAATATCTTCAAAGCTGATGATTGTGATGCTTTTGATTCTGATGTGGATGATGAACCAACAGCTCAAACAATCTTCATGGCTAACTTGTCCTCTATGGTCTCATCACCTCAACAAGCTGGTCCCTCAAATGCATCTGTGATTTCTGAGGTACTAAAACTTTATGACACTTATAACGTGGTTGATGAACAGAAGATTCCCAACGAAGTACAACAGACAGATGTGGCTGATTCAGATATTGTTGACATGGGAAATAGTATTATTTTTCCATATTAACAATGTGTGAATCACAACTCCATGTCTGATGTACAAGGTGGTCCATCTTCTGTTGAAAATATTGCTTCTGTCGTAAATAATGTGTGTGCCTTAGATAATGCTTGCGTTGTAGATAATGCTTGCGAGTGGCATGAAAACATTGTGTTTGTCCCTGATGACACCTTGACCACTAGACTAAACATATATAAAGATCAGGTGGCCCTTTATGAACAACGTGCTAAATTTGAACTGATGCGCGTGATGTGTCGTTGCGGTTTAGCAGTTTTAATGCCTACTCAAGTTTTAAATTTATATTTAGCCGACTTATCAATAACACACACACTTAACGAGCAGTGTACCCGGTCAGTATGAAGATAATGGTAAGTAGAGTGTCGATCACTAAGAGTGGAACGTATTATCTCGTTATTCTAATCAGTATTTTAATATCCTAACGCAAGGGGGTTTCAGCCTGAGAGACTGGCACGATTTGTTTGCAATTAAATAATAAAATAAACCAATAGGCACGAATCAGCAAGTAGCACACACGTACACAGATAGATACTCGAGACAATAAGAGGGCTGTCCTTATGATTAAGTAGATTGTCACTTGTTTTATTGATAGCTTTATATGAAGTGTATGTAGTTAACCCTTTCTCGTTGGTCCTAATCTTATCGGCGAGTAAACCCTTAATGATTACTTATGTCTAAAAGTTATTCCTAAGTGATCAATTTAGTAATAACCGTGGGAGCCACATTATGTCCCGCAGTCAAATGCCCGCAAGCCACTAATAGACACAGAGGTTATCAATGCACTAATAAGTAGTAACCAAAGACATCAACATATAAACTTTAATTGATGGGAAAGCAAGTATTAAAGGGAGTGCAATCTTTCGTTGTCACATTACACAAGCCACCAATCCTGATGAATTAAAGTTTGCTAACACAATAAAACAAAACTACTTAATGAATTAAACACATGCAGCACCTTCTTACAGCTCTTGTATCTTTGATTTGGGTGTGTCTTGTGCTGCCTCCTTGACTGAATTCGTCCTAGGGTTTTTCCTGTTCGGTCTTCGAAACTTTGATAATGCCCCGAAATTCGTCTGGTCTTGGGGTATTTATAGTTTCTGTCTGAGGGAAGATGCGGCGCATCTAAGGAGTAGATGCGGCGCATGTACTTAACTTCGCGTGGGGTCCAAGATTATAATATTCAGGAATATTCGTACACCGCCAGAAGATGCGGCGTAACTCCATGATTAGATGCGGCGCATGTCCTCTTGTATCTTGGATCGTATCTGGTGATATCTTGATAGAGATGCGGCGCATGTCATGAGTGAGATGCGGCGCATCTGGAGCAGATTAGTCTTGATCTTCTTCATTTCAGTAGACTCTTCACATTATGCATGTTTTGCTCCATAATCAGTCCAAAATCGCTAAGTTTCACCAAATGCTTGTTTTTACCTGAGAATTACAAAAGTAAACGATTAAGTATCAATCCTCATACATAATATAGTAAAACAAGTCAAATAAATAGGATAAATGATAGTAATAAAATGTACTTATTTGAGTTCATCAAATATCCCCCCACTTGAACTTTACTTGTCCCCAAGTAAACCTTAGAATTTCTTTTATGAAAATGTATCCTAAAAGATGTTAGGATTTATTTTTATATTTAAGCATGTATTCGTTTATTTCATAATCACACAACTAAACACTTAACGAATTAGAAGTAAAATAAAATAAGTTCATAAAAGCAAATCTAATCGTTTAACTGTCCAGTCGCGACGAATATTCTATCATAAGATTGGCAAGTATACACATCTCCACCACTAAAGCTAAGGAATAACAAGTCTAAAGCGGTAAAAAGGGTTTTTAGGCTTAAGGGTTAATTATTCTTTTTCACTATCGATCTCATATTCCAGAAAAGGTGACAAAATCACAAATACATGATCGAATCCACGAACACGATACTTGCAATTGCTCAAATCCTTAACTCGAATAGGCTAAAGATAGGTCCAAACTTCACCAATAATAATATATCAAAAAGGGCGACAAAATCATAAATACATAGCCGAATCCACGACTACGATACTTAAGATTGCTCAAATCCCTAATCTCAATAAATCAAAGGTTTGGTTGGATAAAGAATAATATAGGGTATGGATAACATTTGGGATATAAATTGGTGTAAAAATAAAAATAAACAAAACAAATAAATTAAAATCCTAAGTGTGGTTAATCACTATCCCAACCATCCCATGAATAAGACTCATATCATAGAATAACTCACGCTTTAACACTTGAAACACACGCTTTAGGTAGACACGAATTATACTCAACAAGATCTTAATCAAAGAATAAACCTTAATTGGCGTTCCATAACTGCCAATTCCCATTCAATCCATAAATATAGTACAACAAATAGTGGTGATATCGACCACTTACATATCTTTACATAAGTTGGTTAAAACTAACTTCCAACTTTTCTTTCTTTCTTTTTCTTTTCTTATTTTTTCGATTTTTTTTTTCTTTTTTTTTTTTTTTTTTTTTTTTTTTTTTTTTTTTTTTTTCAAACTTGAAACATAAACATAGATGTGTAAAATTTCACCACATCACTACAACTTTCTTTCCGGATAATTTTTCTATACTTTTCATACTTCAGAAATAACGGTAATAGTGAAAGTAGTAAACACACGAAAAATAAACTCAAAAATATATAATATTTACTTTCACTCCAATTGCATTGTGCAATTTCCCGACCTAACCATAGATAATGAATTACGCACGCGAACACAGGTAATGTAAGGAAACACACTTTGCCTATAGCAATTAACCAACCACGGATTCTAATCTACAGGGTAGGCTAAGGTGTAAGGGTGTAACGAAACATTTTAAACATAGGTGTAAGAAACGAAAGGAATGGCTCTGAGTGTTTTTCTAGGGGTATCTTACTCTAAAAATGAGAGTAACAAAAGGGTTATACGGGGGTTAACTAACCAGTGTAGTTAGTTAATAACACATAACATATAATAGGCTATTTTGGGTGTAATCCTAGAATTTTACCAAATTAGACAAGTCATTCCAATTATATAAATAATACTCATTATGGTGGTCTCGAATAGTATACAAGCCAAGTTCTAAAGTTTACAAGTCACCGGCACACTCATAGATTTGTGAATTTTGGAAAATCACAATTTTTGAAAATAACGTCATGTGTGCAGTTATGCAACTTAGATCTTAAACAAAAACATGCTAAATTTTTTTTAAGTTTGATATATTAAGCACATTTTAAGCATAATTTTTGTAAAAGTTTAGGACAAGTAAATGTTAAGTGTTCTAATTCTCCAATCCCCCCACTTAAGTTAAACAACGTCCTCGTTGTTTGTATAAAAGGTTAAAAACTGGAAAATAAAAGAATTAGAACAGAAAAACTCCCCTGAGATTTGCTCGGTATGATCCTCCATTAGTATAAGAGCAAAAATCATCTTTCTTGTGGATTAGAACGTTAAAGCTTCATACTTGATGTGTCCACAGGAAATCCAGGAAACTATAATACCACCAACACTTTAAAACACACCTAAGATAAGAAAGGTTCAACTTGCATAATACATTAATAGTTAGGAAAAATAAAACTTAAAAATTAAAACTGAAAATCATCAGGTCAGTCGATGCGCCGTATCTTATTGAAGAAGATACGCCGTATCGAGCCTGGAATAAATACGGATCAGAATAAAGATGCGCCGCATCCTTAACCAGGGATGCGCCGCATTAAAATAAACTGATAAAAAGTTTTAAAGTCGAAAATAAAAATGCAGAAAATAAAATAAGATATGACCATTGCAGGAGATGCGTCGCATCTCAGGATGGAGATGCGCCGTATCTTCGTGCGGGCCTGACTGACTCGACACAGAAAACAGAATAATTAAAAGATAAATCCGGGTTGTCTCCCGGTAAGCACTTGTCTTTATTCCAGAGTCTTCAAGTTAGACTCACGTTCAGCTCTTTAATATCGATCATTGAAGGAGTCGGAAACATCGCGCTCCCTCATCGCCAATTCAGTAATATTGAACACTCCTTGCTCGTCCTTAATTTCCACGCCGTTCTTCTTCAATATCTGTATAAACAAAGTCCTGTCCCTTTCGGGCAGAGATGACAAAATGATAGACGTGAAATTCGTATTATCATATAGGCATAAATAAGTAAGGTGGGGTGGTAGTTCAATAAACACATCATTGTTCAAATTCGTTTTCTCAACTATTCTCCTACGCTTATTAATTACTACACAATCATACCACTCATCATCAGAATCATTAACAACATCGCGTCTAAGTTCGGTAGGTACATTAAGGTCAATGAATTCCTCAAAGTTCTCATGATTAGGATTAGTTGAGTTGTTTTGAATCAATGTTTCTCCCATAAGTCTAGCTTCAAGATCGAGGTCCATACGCTCTCTTAATCCTAGCACATAAACACCTCTAATTATGCTCTTAACAGGATCTTGACATTTATAGACTAGTTTATTATTCCCTACCCTTAATGAGATTTTTCTCTTAAACACATCAATCTTAGCATGGGCAGTAGACAAGAAAGGCCTTCCGAGGATTAAAGGAATCTTAACATCCTCGGGCATGTCTAGTATAACAAAGTCTACGGGAAAAATAAACTGCTCAATCTTAACTAGTACATTATTAGCAATCCCTTCAGGTCATTTTACCGTTTTATCAGCCAATTCAATAAGTAATTTAGTTGGTGCTAATTTTCCTAGTCCTAGGGTAGCGAATGTCTTAAGAGGCATAACACTAACACTAGCTCCTAAGTCAGCTAACACATTATTGAAAGATATATTATTAATAGAACAAGGCAAAGTAAAACTTCCTGGGTCTCTTTCTTTATGAGGCAAGGCATTTAAGTCGGTTGCAGAGCTCTCTTCTTTCATTGTTGCCTTGATCTCCTCTTCAATCTTTGTCTTTTCTTTTAGTAGTCTCCTTAAGCTGATTGAAGAATTAAAGAAAAATTTGGGTCTTGCACCATCATCACCATTCATCGATCTTCTAGGTATATTAGGAGTGACTTCTTCAGTGGTGCTTATGGCCTTGACATGATCTCTTGGGTTGGTTTCAGTTGAGCTCGGTAAACTTCCATATCCCCTTTCTTGAAGAACCTTGCTCATTTGACCAATTTGCTGTTCCAATGCTTTGATCGAAGCTCCTTGATTTCTTGTAGTAGTGTCCGTTGAAGCTCGGATTTCTTTGATCATAGCAGTATTCTCTTCATGTCTTTTAGCAGCATCGGCCATAATTTGCTTTAAAGTATCGTCTAAAGTCTGCCTCCTCTCTTGATAAGCGGGATTGAAGTTGTTCTTTTGATAGAATCCCGGTGTAGCTTCCCTAAATCTTCCTGAAGGTCGGAATGGTTGTCCAAATTGGGTGTAATATGCTTCTTCAAATGTCTCACTTTCATTCTTGTTCGGGCAATCTTTAGTGTAGTGAGGTCCTTCGCACTTTTCACATCCAACTTGGGCAGCATATGCTCTTTCATCTCGCTTCTTCATCTCTCTACTAATTTTATCCAATTGAGCTTGAATAGCAGCAATCCCGTCAAAATTAGTGCTGCTCTTAGATCTAGTAGAGGTCCCATCGTGCCATTTCTGAGAATGATCAGCAGCTTCTTGGATCGCTTTCCTAGCATTAGTTGCACTCATTTGAGGTACAGCTCCCTTAGCATCCAAAATCTGTCTTGTAGGCACGTCCAATCCTTGATAAAACAATATTATCTCCTGCATAGGGGTTAGATAGTGTTGAGGACATTTTATCAATAAATCTTTAAACCGTTCCCAAGCTTGATAAAGGGTTTCATCAGGCTCTTGCTTGAAACTATTGATAGCCTCCATCTTTTTAGCAGTCTTAGCAGGTGGACAATATCTCTTCAGGAATTTGCTCTTCAAATCTCCCCATGTAGTGATTGAACTAGCAGGTTCATTCCTTAGCCACTTGTTAGCAGCTCCTTTTAGCGAGATTGGAAAGATTCTTAGCATGATCTGATCGTCAGTGACTCCTTCTGAAGTAAACAAATCTTTAATCTCCAGGACCTTTTCAACATGCTCATTAGCATCCTCATGTTCCGTCCCACTGAAAGCATTCTCTCTTAGTTCTTTGAGAAACTAACCCTTCAACTCAAATTTTGACTTATCATCAAACTTTGGTCTAGCAACTCCTGAAGTGTAATCAGCACGGGTGCTGTTCATGTATTCCTCCATAGTAGTGTTTTCGCCCATTGTTTCTGTTTCAACTTCCTCTTTTTCTTCAGAAAAGTAATCAAGCTCGAGTGAACTTGAAAGATCAAAGCTTCTTGTGTTGAAAAGCCTTTTAAGCGAATGCAGGGCTCGTTCAGGATCTTCGAAAGGTTGAATCAAGTTCTTCGTAGAACTCCTGGTCATGCACTTCCTGAAATCATCACAAAAAATATCAGTAGGGTATGCTCGAGAAAGTAATATATCAGATAATTAATAACGAAAACGGAATACGAAAAATTAAAGTAACTGATATCTGCAGACGATGCGCCGTATCCAAAAAGTTGGATACGCCGTATCTTAATACGTTAAAATTAAATCAGACTTTATTCAGAAAATAGATACGCCGCTTAGAATTTAAGAATGCGCCGTATCGAATTAATTAATCAAAAATCAGCTTATCTAATTAAAATTAAATGCGTCGTATTAACGAAAGTTAATGCGCCGTATTTTCGTTACGTTTAAAAATAAATATCGATTTTTGATTCAGAAAGATGCGCCGTATCGACAAAGATCGATACGCCGTATCTGTTTAATAATTCGCAAACTGTTTTTAATTAAAATAATAGATACGCCGTATCTACGAAAGCAGATGCGTCGTATGGCGTTAACGTTTAGAAAAAATTTTTTTTATCAAAAACAGATACGCCGTATCTGCAAAAGCAGATGCGTCGTATTACTTTATCGCTATTTGAAAAAAAAAAATTCGTATTAAAAACAGATACGCCGTATCTTGGGGAAAAGATGCGTCGTATCGAATTAATTAAACGCGTTGTATTTTTAAAAATTAAACGCAATACGCCGTATCTGAGAGATCAGATGCGCCGTATCGTTTGATTTAGCACAGTACAACGATAGCAGAACAGAAAAATACGAAAAATAAAAACAAAAAAATTAAACACACAAACAAAAAAATAAAACACACAAAAATAAAAATAAAAGCAAACAATTAACACACAATACAACAAATATGCAAAATAGTACAATGATGCAATTAATCTAATAAAAAGAAAAACCTAATTAAAATACTAATCAAATTAACAGATAATAACAATTCACTCCCCGGCAGCGGCGCCAAAAAACTTGATGCGCGTGATGTGTCGTTGCGGTTTAGCAGTTTTAATGCCTACTCAAGTTTTAAATTTATATTTAGCCGACTTATCAATAACACACACACTTAACGAGCAGTGTACCCGGTCAGTATGAAGATAATGGTAAGTAGAGTGTCGATCACTAAGAGTGGAACGTATTATCTCGTTATTCTAATCAGTATTTTAATATCCTAACGCAAGGGGGTTTCAGCCTGAGAGACTGGCACGATTTGTTTGCAATTAAATAATAAAATAAACCAATAGGCACGAATCAGCAAGTAGCACACACGTACACAGATAGATACTCGAGACAATAAGAGGGCTGTCCTTATGATTAAGTAGATTGTCACTTGTTTTATTGATAGCTTTATATGAAGTGTATGTAGTTAACCCTTTCTCGTTGGTCCTAATCTTATCGGCGAGTAAACCCTTAATGATTACTTATGTCTAAAAGTTATTCCTAAGTGATCAATTTAGTAATAACCGTGGGAGCCACATTATGTCCCGCAGTCAAATGCCCGCAAGCCACTAATAGACACAGAGGTTATCAATGCACTAATAAGTAGTAACCAAAGACATCAACATATAAACTTTAATTGATGGGAAAGCAAGTATTAAAGGGAGTGCAATCTTTCGTTGTCACATTACACAAGCCACCAATCCTGATGAATTAAAGTTTGCTAACACAATAAAACAAAACTACTTAATGAATTAAACACATGCAGCACCTTCTTACAGCTCTTGTATCTTTGATTTGGGTGTGTCTTGTGCTGCCTCCTTGACTGAATTCGTCCTAGGGTTTTTCCTGTTCGGTCTTCGAAACTTTGATAATGCCCCGAAATTCGTCTGGTCTTGGGGTATTTATAGTTTCTGTCTGAGGGAAGATGCGGCGCATCTAAGGAGTAGATGCGGCGCATGTACTTAACTTCGCGTGGGGTCCAAGATTATAATATTCAGGAATATTCGTACACCGCCAGAAGATGCGGCGTAACTCCATGATTAGATGCGGCGCATGTCCTCTTGTATCTTGGATCGTATCTGGTGATATCTTGATAGAGATGCGGCGCATGTCATGAGTGAGATGCGGCGCATCTGGAGCAGATTAGTCTTGATCTTCTTCATTTCAGTAGACTCTTCACATTATGCATGTTTTGCTCCATAATCAGTCCAAAATCGCTAAGTTTCACCAAATGCTTGTTTTTACCTGAGAATTACAAAAGTAAACGATTAAGTATCAATCCTCATACATAATATAGTAAAACAAGTCAAATAAATAGGATAAATGATAGTAATAAAATGTACTTATTTGAGTTCATCAGTGCTAAATTTGAACTAACTGAATGTGAGCAGAAAATGGATAGTCAAATGCGTACACTTATAACAGAGCGTAACTTAAGGGAGGAAACATTAAAACAAGAGTTGAATTCTTTACAAAAACAGCTGGATCAGACTGTTAAACAAAAACAGGAGGCCCTAGAGCACGTAAATATACTTAAACAAGATTTCAAGGAAAAAGAAACACAACTCTTAAATGATTTCTCAAGACTTAAAAACTTAAAGAATAAGCTTGAAAATAAGTTGTACACGCAAGACCAATCTAGACAAACGGTTCAAATGCTTCAAAAGCACAAAAAGATGTGTGATAAGCATAGTGTAAGTAATGAAGGTGAACCTAAATTAGCTCTCCTTAGGAAAGCTAAAGTGACCCAACCTGCATTATATGATGCCAATGTGATGATTATACCTGGTCATGCCCCACCTGATGTTTCATCTTTAGAAGAGAATAATGAGATAGATGTAAGAAATAGAGAAAGGATGAATGAGAAAATGAAGGATCCCAAATGCATAGCTAAACGAATAATAATCAAGCCCCGTGATTATTATGAGGAGAATCGTTTGACTGTGTTTGCACCTCAAAAGAAGTTAACACCTGAACAAATATCTTGGTATTTAGACATTGAAAAGAGAAAGTCCGATGAACTTAAAGACAAAACTCCACCCCTTAGGAAAATTGCGGCAGCAACGGTGTATCCTCCCAATACACCCAGGCATTTAGTTCCTCTGACTCTTCCCACAAAATGTAAAACCCTAATTAACTTATACGTTCTCTGGCAACTATTTGCTGATTTTGATAAAACATGTAACAAGAGAATTACGCCAACGGGAATTACTGAAGGGGAAAGGGGTTTTGAACAAACAAAAAGGTGTTACTTAACTGAGGTTATTCCATTTTTAAACTTCTCAAAGAACATTTTGAGGGCATGCAAAACATCCTTAAAACTGAAGTAATCGAGATGAAAGAAGTGTTTAAAAATATGGAAAATGAGGTAGCTCAAAATGTGATAGAACTTAAGAGTCGTGAGATTGAGAGAAAGAATATTCTCATCACCAATGAGAATTTGATTGTTAGTTGTATTGCATAGGATATATTTTATATTGCTACTGATTCTGCATTAACTGCCTGTCAATTTCATGAGTATTCTATTGCATTGAATGTTACCCAGAATCGTGTAGTTGAGCTTGAGGGGGAGAATTTGAAATTACATGAGAAAATTCAAAATGATGATCATGATAACATGGTCAAACGTTTTTCAAAACTAGAGGTTGATTATCTTAATCTGCAATTAAAATATCAACACTTAGAAGAAATATTGGGTCTAAAGATGCTGCTGTTTGAGAAATACACTAAATATAACTCTGCTGCTAGCCACGAAGACTCTGCTGCTAGGAATATTATGCTGATGCTTATTGGATATGTATAGTATGTTAAGGATAAGTATAGAAAAGATACGTAAAGTTATTTTTCGTGTATAGAAAGTTTTGTAACCGACTAGGACTCCTTATTCTATAAAAGGAGGATCTAGAGTTAGGTTAGATATACGTATCATTATTGTTTTACACTTCAAGGTTTCGTGTAACCCTATTGCTATTCAGAACAATCGTATTAATATATTGAAGTGGTGTTTGATAATTCGTTTGCTTTTAATATTCTTCTTAAGATCAAGTATTAGTTTCCGCATAATATTTGATATACAACTCAAGATCAGTTTCTATACCGATTGCTTTAGGTTTATATCTAAAGTAATTAATAAGATCGTTAAGCTCAACTGGGATCAACAAGTGGTATCAGAGCTTGTGATCTAAAAACTGGTACCAAGAAGAATTACTGAATACAAGATCTGTTCATCATCAAAGTAAGCAATGGAAGCCGATTCAACTCACATGGTTACTGCATCAAGAGTCCCCATGCTCAAGACTGGAGAATACGAGATTTGGAAAATGAGAATTCAACAATACATGAGAATGGTTGATTACTCTCTTTGGGATGTTGTTAAAGAAGGCGACAGTCAGCCAACCAAGACTGTTGTTGGATCTGTTTTAACTCTCAAGACTGCTGAAGAGAAAGCTCAGAGAAGGTTGGAAGTAAAAGCTCACAGTATGCTCATGATGGGAATACCTAATGACTATCAGCTAAGCTTCAATCACATTGAGTCTGCCAAGGAGTTATGGGAAGCTATTGAACTTAGATTCGGTGGGAATGAAGCCACTAAGAAGTCAAGGAAGAATCTGCTGAAGCACCAGTTTGAGACTTTTACTGCTTTGAGTTCTGAGAACATTGAGGGAACTTATGATAGACTTCATAAGTTGACCAGTCAGATGGCTCTATTGAAGATTGACGTATCTCAAGAAGATGTCAATCTAAAATTTCTGAGAAGTCTATCGTCTGAATGGAACACTCACACAGTGGTTTGGAGGCACAAGGAAGATTTTGAGAAGATGACTCTGGATGATCTGTATAACAACTTGAAAGTATATGAATCTGAAGTCAAGGGATTTTCAAGTTCATCTTCAACCTCAAACAATCTTGCTTTCGTATCCTCAAGCAACAGAAGTCCTCTCAGTTATCAAGAACAACACTCTGTTGTTGGTTCTCTCATCCCTGCTGCTAGTGCACATATCTCTGCTGTCGACCCTAACAATAGCAACACCATCAGTGATGCTGCTATTTGTGCTTATTTGGCTGAACTTACCTCAGGTACTGCAATTACACCTCAAGATCTGGATGAACTTGATCCTGATGAAGTTGAAGAGATAGATATGCAATGGCAGTTTGCAATGCTAACTATGAGGGCAAGAAGGTTTCTTAAAAGAACTGGTAAAGAGCTTAAGTTCAGAAGAAACAATAATATGGGGTTTGACAAATCAAAAGCTGAATGTTACAATTGTCACAAGAAGGGACATTTTGCAAGAGAGTGCAGAGCACCCAAAAGAATCAATGAGAATACCAAGAAGCCTGCTGCTGAAGAGTCAAATCCTAATACTGCTATGCTGTCATGTGATGGGTTAGGAGAATTTGACTGGAGTGATCTTGCTGAAGAGGGTCCTAATCTTGCATTGGTAGCTGAAGAAGAACCTCAAGTACAACACTTTGCACTTATGGCCTACTCTTCTTCTGGATTAGACTCTGAGGTATCCAATGAATCATCTTGTTCTTTTAAATCATGTCATGATACTATAAAAGCTCTTAAGTCTAGCAATGGAGATCTTAAAATGGATATTGAAAAACTTAAGCTAGACAATCTTAGTTATGAATATGGTTTAAAAAATTTAGAAGAGAAGCTTGAATTTTTTAAAAAGGCTGAATTAGAATATCTTGATAGGATCACTAGATTAGAAATTGAGCTTATTAAGAAAAATGATGAAATTAAGGTTCTAATGGAGAAAGTAGAAGAGGCTGAACAGGCTAGAGATTCAGCTATAGGTGAGACTGAAAAACATACTGTTAGAGTGGAAAAACAACAATTTGCCACTGACATTCTCAGTAAACCTATAGGAAGACACTTTCCAGACACAGTCAGTGGGATAGGTTACAATGCTGCTGCTCCACCAAAGAAACTTAGTGCCTATGCCCCTCCTACTAGGACATTGTCTTTCATGCCTGAGTCTGCTGCCAAACCTGTAGGTGAAACTAGTGAAACTAAAATAGAGTCACCTAAGGTTGAGAAAAAGTGGTCTGATGCACCCATTATTGAAGACTGGAAGTCTGATAGTGATGATGATGTTGAGGAATCTGATTCAACCCCTAAGAATGAACAGGAAGAAATTCCTGTTGTTGTTGAATCAAAAGAACCTAAGACTAGAAAGGTTGAGTTTGTTAAACCTAAGCTAGGTAGGAGTATCTCTAGAAAAATGGCTGAGTATGATAATACACCCAGAGTATACCCTAAGAGATCAAATAACTTGCCTAGAGGAAACCAGCGAAATTGGAACAACGTAGTTTCACAAAGATTAGGTACTGATTTTCAATTACATAAAAAGGCATGTTATAGTTGTGGTAGTTTTGTACATCTGCAAGAAAACTGCTACTACTATCAAAAACCAGTCTGGAACCAACATACAAGGGTGAACCATAGAAACTTTGCTAGAAAGACTCACCCTCACCCCAAAAGAAACATGGTTCCCAAGGAAGTTTTTATGAGATATGGTGTTTCTAGAGTTATCACACCTGTTGCACCACAAAAGTCCATTAAGAAAGATGTAGTTGACTCTGCTGATAAGGCAAAAGTAGACTCTGCTGTTTTTCCAAAAGTGATTACTGATACAGTTGTGGGCAACCATTTTTATTCTGTTAAGGCCTCAGCTTGCTGGGTCTGGAAACCTAAAGTTAAAGTTTTGGATCATGTTCTCAGATACAACAGTGCACCAATGCAGTTGAAGAAATTTGACTACTTTGATGCACAAGGCAGATCCAAGTCAATAATGGCTTGGGTCCCAAAGAGAAACTAATTCTCTTACTTTTTGTGCAGGGCAATCTACAAAAGGAGCTAAAGGATAAATGTATTTTTGATAGTGGATGCTCTTCACACATGACAGGAGACCAAATCAATTTGGAGAACTTTGAAGCTTTGGATGGTGGATACGTGGCTTTTGGGAATGACCCTAAAGGAGGCAAAATTGTTGGAAAAGGCATCATCAGAACTGGCAAATTGGATTTTGAGAAAGTGTATTTGGTGAGTGGACTAAAGTTCAATCTTTTTAGTGTCTCACAAATGTGTGACAGAAAGAATTTTGTTCTTTTTACAGACACTGAGTGTCTTGTCTTATCTCCCGACTTTAAGATACCTGATGATAAATTAGTACTTCTTAAAGTCCCTAGAAATGACAACATATACAGTGTGGACATAAAGAACATTATTCCCAAAAGAGATTTAACTTGTCTATTTGCCAAAGCCACTATTGATGAATCCAAACTTTGGCATAGAAGGCTTGGCAATCTGAACTACAAGGCCATGAACAAATTGGTGAAAGGGAATTTGGTCAGAGGACTACCTTCAAAGGTCTTTGAGAACCCTGAAGTATGTGTTGCTTGTCAAATGGGAAAGCAACATAGAGCATCTTGTAAGTCCAAAGTGGTGAATTCTATTTCTGAACCCTTGTTTATGTTACATATGGATCTTTTTGGACCTTCTTATGTGAAAAGCTTGAACAAAAAGATGTATGGATTAGTGGTCACTGATGATTTTAGTAGATTTACTTGGGTATTCTTCTTAGCTTCTAAGGATGAGACTCCTAGCATTCTTAAGGCTTTTATTACAAGGATAGAAAACCTATTTAATCACAAGGTTAAGGTCATCAGATGTGATAATGGAACTGAATTTAAGAACCAAGTAATGAATCAGTTCTGTGAGGAAAAGGGTATAACTAGATAGTTTAGTGTGGCTAGAACTCCTCAGCAAAATGGAGTTGCTGAGAGAAGGAATAGAACATTAATTGAGGCTGCTAGGACCATGTTGTCAGAGTCTAAGTTACCCACTATCTTTTGGGCTGAAGCAGTCAACACTGCTTGCTATGTGCAAAATAGAAGTAAGATAGTTAAGCCTCATAACAAGACCCCTTACGAGTTATTGCATGGTAGGAAACCTTTGATAGATTTCTTTAGACCATTTGGGTGTCCTTTCACTATCTTAAACACCATAGACCACTTAGGCAAGTTTAGTGAGAAAGCAGACATAGGTTTCTTTATTGGATACTCCACTGAAAGTAAGGCTTTTAGAGTCTTCAATCAAAGGACTAGGCATGTGGTGGAAAATTTACATGTTACAATTAGAGAAACCACACCTAATGTTGATGGAAAAGGACCTGAATGGATGTTTGATATTGATTCTCTAACCAAAAGTATGAATTATCAACCAGTCATTGTAGGTACTACTAACATGTCTGCAGGTACACAAACTAACCCCAATGCAGGTACACAAGCAAAGAAGGATGGATCTGCAGAGGAGTTTGTTTTGATTGAAAAGTGGAAGTTTGATCCGTTCTTCACTCCAACAGATAAAGAGGGAAAGAGTTCAGATGATGATGCTGTTCATAAGGAAGTACCAAAGGGTAATGATGAGCCTTCTCATGATGACAAGCTTGATGATAAGGAAAGAAATGAAGAGTCACAAATTGATGGAATCCAAGGGAATAATACAAGCAGCAGTTCTCTCAACTCTGCTGCCAGGCCAAAACACTCTGCTGATAAGCCTGGTAACTCTGCTGCTGTGCCCAAGGACTCTACTGCTGATAAAGATGGTGATTCTTATGATGATTCTTCTGAAGAGATGCCCGAATTAGAAGAAGTTTATGTGGACACTGATGATGAAGTTGTTGATGTTTTTGGTGCTGAAGCTGATTTATCAAATTTGGAGACTGATATACCTGTTAGTCCCACTCCAACAACAAGAATCCACAAGATTCATCCAAAGGATCAGATTATTGGTGATGTTCACTCTGCTGTACAGACCAGAAGTAAATCAAAAGGTTTGAGTGATGTGCTTGATCAAGGATTGTTTGCTCAAACTATTAAAAAGAGGAATAGCCACAAGGATTTACAAAATTGTATGTTTGCCTGTTTCTTATCTCAAGAAGAACCCAAAACCATTCACAAGGCTATGAAAGATGAAAGTTGGGTTGAAGCTATGCAAGAGGAGTTGCTGCAGTTCAAGCTTCAAGAAGTCTGGACATTGGTGGATTTGCCTAGTGGAAAAAGAGCAATTGGTACTAAATGGGTGTTCAGATGCAAAAGAGATGAAAGAGGCATTGTTATTAGAAACAAGGCTAGATTGGTGGCTCAGGGATACACTCAGGAAGAAGGAATAGATTATGATGAGGTATTTGCCCCAGTTGCAAGAATTGAGGCTATCAGATTATTCTTGGCATATGCCTCATACAAAAATTTTCCTGTGTATCAAATGGATGTGAAAAGTGCTTTCTTGTATGGAAAGATTCCTGAAGAGGTATATGTGATGCAACCACCTGGTTTTGAAGATCCTAAGTATCCTGATAGGGTATACAAGGTGAAGAAAGCATTTTATGGACTACATCAAGCTCCTAGAGCTTGGTATGACACCTTATCCAAGTATTTATTGGCCAATAGGTTCAAAAGGGGAACCATAGATAAGACTTTGTTCACTAAGAAAGTAAAAAATGATATCCTACTTGTTCAGGTTTATGTAGATGATATTATTTTTGGGTCTACAAATAAGGTGTTATGTGAAGGATTTGAAAAGCTTATGCACAACAGGTTTGAGATGAGTTCCATAGGAGAACTCACATTCTTTTTGGGGCTTCAAGTCAAGCAGAAATCAGAAGGGATTTTTATTAGCCAAGACAAGTATGTGGCTGATATGTTAAAGAAATTTGGGTTCACTGATGTGAAGGCAGCTAAGACACCAATGGATAAAAACAAACCTTTGCTCAAGGATGAAGATGGGGAAGAGGTTGATGTACATCTTTCTAGATCAATGATTGGTTCATTGATGTATCTTACTGCTTCAAGGCCAGATATTATGTTTTCTGTGTGTGCTTATGCAAGATTTCAAGTGTCCCCAAAAGCTTCACACTTGGAAGTGGTCAAAAGAATTTTTAGGTACCTAAAGGGTCAACCTAAATTGGGCCTTTGGTATCCTAATAATTCACCCTTTGACTTGATAGCATACTCAGACAGTGACTATGCTGGAGCTAGTTTGGATAGAAAGTCAACCACTGGAGGCTGTCAATACCTTGGTCATAGGCTAATCTCATGGCAATGCAAGAAACAGACTATGGTGGCTAACTCAACAACTGAAGCAGAATATGTTGCTGCTTCTAGCTGCTGTGGATAAGTGCTCTGGATTATGAATCAACTACTGGATTATGGGTACAATTTCATGAACACCAAAATTTACATTGAAAACAACAGCACAATGTGTATTATTAAAAATCCTGTTTTTCACTCTAAAACAAAACACATAGAGATAAGACATCATTTTATTAGAGATTGTTATGAGAAAAAGTTAATTTTAGTGGTTAAAATTGATACTGACAATAATGTTGCTGATCTACTTACAAAATGTTTTTATATAAGTAGATTTCAATTTTTAGTTGCTAGTATTGGCATGATAAATCTTTAATTTCTAAACATCTTATCTCTGTATGTTTTTGTAAGATTGTGTATGGATTTGTGCTGTTGTTAAGTCAAAGTTTAAAGTTTGTTGTTTCTTAAATTGTCTACTGTTAAGTTGTTTGCTGCTATGTTACTTTGCTGTTTTTGTGGGATATTCTTGCTTGTGTTTGTGGTTTTCTACTAACCTTTTGCAGATATACATGAGTACACAATCAAGTAAAGCAAGGAAAGTTTAAAGTTCATTCATCCCAAAAGCAAAGTACAAATAGAGCATCCTTACATACATTGTTCCAAAGAAATTCAAAAGATGACAAGGCTCAAGATTTCACAACCTACCACATACACCTACTCAAGTTTTCACTTCCCCTTCCCAACCATATCAGGCATCACCTTGCTGTGAGGTCCTCTGGTTCCCATATGTTCAGATACTTGCTTGCAAGGAAGTGCAAGTATCACTGGTCTTGGTGGTGGACTCTGCTGTTGGCTTGTAGATGGAGCTTGTTTCTTCTCCGGCTTTTTCTTTGGAACAGGGAATTCCTGCTCCACTGTACTTGGTTTTGGTTGCGGCGGACTGACACTCTTCGCAAAGGCGGCAGCAGCATTCTCCATTTGTCGCTGAAGCTCGACAGTCAAAGGATGGTTAGGAGGATCGATTTCCCAAGCACCTTGATAGTATGTCATGGATTTTGGCCATGCTTCGTCATCGTCGCTAGAATCTTCAAAGGAGGATGGTGTCAATGGAAGTGGGTCAGAATATTCTTCTTCAACAACCGCTTTGCCTTTTTGTTGTGCTGAAGATGAACTTGGAGGAAAGTAATTTGACCATCCTTGTGAATCATCTGAAGAGGAATCTGATGAAATGTCAATGATCGGTGCTTTGGATGAACTCATGGTTAGTCGTTATTGGAGTTAAGGTTTGTGAATTGGGGATTTGCTAAAGAGATTGAGGGCTTTATAGACTTAAATGAGGAGTTGGTAGTGTATTTAAGGGATTAATTTTGGAGATTTTGAGAAAGTTGACTTTTAGTCAAACCTTTCATAACTCTGCTGCTGAGTTTGAAAGTAAAGGGGTCAAACTGAAACTTTTGGCGCGTCTTAAACCTAATTAGATCCAAACGGTGTCACCCACCATTTCGGTCTCATTAACTTTTAATTGCTTAAAATTACATTCGATTCTCTCCCAAGAACATTAATTCATATCATTATATCCAAAACCCCCAAATCATAATGGCTCGACGAAAGTTTCCTGATGAGCATAATCAGATTGCGTTTCTTAGTAAGGTTTCTGCAGCTGAAGGATTTCATGAAGTTATGGATTTTCTTTGTGCATCTCGACTAAGGTATGCTTTAACAGTTGATCCACCTATTATTAAATCTCATATGCACCAGTATTGGTGAACTGTTAAGCTAGATACACTCGACGGGGAGGAAAGGTTAATAGGTAGTGTAGATGGAGAGACTATTGTGGTTAGTGAAACAACTCTTAAAAGAAGCCTTCGTCTATTAGATGTTCCAACACCACCTAATTTTACCACTGAGGTTATTTTAAATGAGCTTGAGAGAATTGGGTATGAGAGGCCTGAAAATACTGGAACTTTTTATAAAGGTCGTCTTTTCCCACATTAGAAGTTTTTGTTGCATACTCTTCAACACTGCTTGTTTCCCAAAGTAGGTGGATGGAATGAGTTTAGTGCTCCTCAAGCCATATCCTTAGTTTGTTTGGCTACTGGACAACCATTTGATTTTTCATCAATGATTTTTGAGGGTATGAAGAAGTTTGTTAAGAAGAAGTTTTATTTGTATCCAAGGTTTTTGCAGCTAATTATCAACAATCAACTTAAAGAACCCTTGGAACATACCAACATTGAGCCTAGTAGCAGAATGGCAATCAAGATGTTTGCTTTTCTGAAGAAGCCTGGGAAAGTTTTTTCTGGTGCTATCACTCCCCTCTCTCAACACATTTTGAATATTGTAGCTGCAGTTAATGAGGATGAAGAGGCTGGAACACCCACAGCTTCCCATCACATATCTTCATCTACAAGTTTAACTGAATCATCATCCACTGAACCACAAAATACCCAATCACCTAGGACATCACAAAAACAGGACATTGTGACACCTCAGACCAATGTCAGTATGGAAGCAGATGAGGCTGGTACAGGTGATGTAGGTACCATGATGGAAGAGGCTGGCACTACTGTTTCCAACTTAGTAGTTGAACAGGACAGTGCTAACATACCTAAGACCTCAACCATGGCAACATCTATTGTAGAAGGTTCTCAAGAACCTAATACAACTTATGGTAACCCCAGCCAAATGGTTAACATGGGGGGCTCATATGTTCAACCTAGGGTTGAGACTGAGTTTATGTCCAATGATTCACCTCTCGGAGAAGGTAACACATCTCGAAGTGATGAGGACAGGGATGAAACACATGAATTGATGGACACTGATGTACAAAATGACAATGCCTATGATACACCTCTCGGACCAGGTAACACAGGTCAAAGTGTTGAGGCTAGTATTGAACATGAAATAGAGGATTTGACGGTTAAAACACCTGTACAAAATGCCAATTCCAGTGATCAACCTCTCGGGTCAGGTCACACAGACCGAAGTTGTGAGAATATCATGAAACAATTAAAAGAATTGACGGTTACCTGTACACAATTGTCAAAGGAGGTTCTTGGTCTTCGAAAGGAGTTAAAGACAGTCAAAGCTTCTCAGGGTGCTGAAATCAGAAGGCTTAAGCTTAGGATTACACATCTTGAAGGGATGCTGAGATCAAGATCTTCACAGTTGAAGAGTTCCAAACCATGTTTGGAAGAGGATGCTTCCAAACAGGGGAGGAATGATCAGGATCAGGAGGTTATAATAGGTTCAGGGGAGGTTGTCAAGGAATCAGGTGAAAATGTTGCTGTTATTGGTAATGAGAGTGAAAAGATTGACTCTGCTGGAGCAGAACACTCTGCTGATGGGTTAAAGGACTCTGCTCTTGATGCAAAGAAGAGTACAGGAGAAAAGGAATCTGCTGATTCAGATGATGATAGGATGACCTTAGCTCAAGTACTTTTGAATATTGGAACTAAAACACCCAAACCATCAAAACAACAACAACCTGCTGCTGAATCTACACATCATGATAAAGAAGCTGCTGAAGAACTTGAAAGGATGCAAAAGCTAAAACCAAAAACTAAGAAGCAAATAGCTTTTGATGCAGAGGTTTCAAGGCAACTTCAAGAAAAGGAATTGGCTGATGAAAAAGCTCAGATTGCTCATGATGAGGAATATGCAAGGAGTGTGGCAGCTGATGAGGAAAGGAATATATCTGAATTTATGGAAAGAACCAGATCTAAATCTGTTACTCAAGAGGAATTTAATGAACAGTTACAATATTTCTTAGATTCTGATATAATTGTAAGAGGTCAAGCTTCCTTGATAATGAAAGATGAGCAGCTGGATGCAAATGAACAGACAGAAGAGATTGTGGAATTTTTACTCAAAAAGAATAGAGTAGCTACATGGGAAGAGCTGATTTAGAGAATTAAAGAAAGACAAAAGTATGGGTACAAGACAAAGTTACCAACAAGGAAGGAGTTAGTTACTGATATGAAGTATTATTTGAAGAATGTAAGAAGCTGTACTATGCAATACTTCAAAGGAAAGTCAGATGCCATAAATACAAAGGAATTTTATGAAACCTATGCTATGCTGAATCCAAGAAAAGGTTTCAAAACTGGAAAGAAGAGAAAGCCAAAAGTTATGGAAGCATCTGGAAGTGTTTTGGAGAAGCAAGATGACAATCAAACCAAGGAGGTTGATAAGGAAGAAGTTAAGGAAGTCATTGGTTATAAGAGGACTGGTACAAGAAGTAAGATGAGTGCTAGAAAGAAAAGAAGAGTTCCAACTGAAGATTGTTATAAGAATAGTGATGAAGCGAAAAGAGTACCGCTTTTAGGGGGTCATTTAAGCCCTAAATCGTATTTATTTGATCAAATATTGCCCTAAATCGTTCCTTTTGTCATTTTAGGTACTTTGGAGAAGAAATCTGGAAAAGGAAGCATTTTGGACGTTTTTGGAGCATAAAAGTGAAGAAAACGACAAAGTTTCAAAATCGGCTGGAAAAATACCTTTGACGGCCTCAGGGATTGCTCCTGACGGCGTCATGGCTTGGCAAAAGAGGTGGATATGAAAAATACACATGATAAGCCAGAGAATTTTGCAATGAAAAATCTGACGGCGTCACCCTTTAAGGTGATCAAGGCCATCACGGTTTAACTTAAAGCTAGACGGCGTCAAGCCCATTTCTGACGGCGTCAAGCCTTGATAAGCCAGAGCGGATTTTGGAGCACTAAAGAGGGACGGCGTCAAGAAGGCCACCCGAGAACCCTAGACACGGCGAGGTGACGGCGTCAAGATCTATAAAGTGACGCCGTCAGCCCCTAAACTCTATATATAGTTTTGCAATTTTTTGTCATTAGTGTGCAACTTTGTGAGGAGAAACCCTAAGACGAATTTCTGCCATTTTTAAGGGTTTTCATACCCTTGGATCTCCCATGTTTAATTGAAGATAAGTATTTATTTAATCAATCAATATGTCTATGTGTTGTTTGATTATATCTTGTTCTTGTCTTTTAATTAACATGCTAGGCTAGATTTGTCTTGTGTTTGCTTAGATCTAATGAAACCTAGCTATTGATTATTGGTTATTAGTGTGTTATTAATTGTATTGGATGATTGTTCATCGATGTTAGGCTTAAGAAAACTGGCTAACCTCCTATTCGGTAACTTGCTTGAACGTCTTAAGAAACATGAACCAATGCGTACTAGGTTTTTATGGTTGTATTTAATGCATGAGCGAATTCTAGTGATCCCATGTTAGGAGCTTCTTAGCCGGCTCGACATAGGAGTGAAGTAGGAGCTTGTAGAGTTGGGGAAGTACGTACGCCACCCCACGATTGGTATTAAGGAATACACCCGTCATCCACGCAATTAATACACACTAATCAACCGGTAAAAGATAGTTAGGGAGTAAGGAAATCTAAGTAAACACATTTCTCTCCACATAAGTTCACAACCTTTTCATTTTCGTTATTTTATTTTATTTGCATTTGTAGTTATTTGGGTTAGTTGACTAGCAACTAATTCCGCCCACTCCTTCAAAACCCGAGATTTTATTTGCTTTCATAAAATTATAAAAATACAAAAAGAATCTTCCTTCACCCTTAGACCTATTAGACTAGTTTTTCAATCCTAACGACACTATTCCCTGTGGAGAACGATCAATCCCCCGTACTTACCACTACACTATACTACATCGGTCAGGTACACTGCCTGGTGGGGTTGTAAGCCTCTTGAGATCCCTCGAGAGGTAAAACCTGTTGTAAGGTCGCAAAACCACGCATCAAGTTTTTGGCGCCGCTGCCGGGGAATAGTTATTGTTTAGGTTGAATTTTTATTTTATTAGGTCTACTCACTAGATTCCTTTCTTGTGAGATTTTTATTTTCTTTTTCTAGGTTTTCTTTAGTCTATCTTTTTTCTTCGCTTCTTTGTTCGTAACCATTACCATCCGACATCATGGAAGGTGGTAATATCCTCGACCCCAACAACCCACCACCACAACAACACCCACCTCCTAGAGCCCGTACCTTAGGAGACTACTCCCGTCCTAGCCACCATGGCTATCGAAACACCATTGAGCTCACTCAAGGAGCCAATGTCACACCCTTGCAATCCGACACCATCCGGTTGGTGCAAAGCGGATGCGCATTCCATGGACTTCGTTCTGAAGATCCTAATCAACATCTCAAGGACTTTCTCAAAATCTTTGATTCCATAGACCTTGATGTTGCCACTCAAGAGACGACCCGACTGCGTCTCTTTCAATTCTCTCTGCGGGACCAAGCTAGTCAATGGCTAGAGCGTCTACCTGCAGGATCCATCACCTCTTGGGATGATCTCACCACTCGTTTCCTCGCTCAGTTTTTCCCACCAGGAAGAACTACCAAGCTAAGGAATGACATCTTGATGTTCCAACAACGTCAAGGCGAAACCCTCTACGAGGCATGGACTCGATTCAAGGACTTACTCCAAAAAGTCCCTCACTATGGCATAGAACTTTGGCTCCAAGTCCAAATCTTTTATGACCATATCAATCTCTCCACGAGGCAAACCATTGACCAATCGGTCGGTGGTAAGCTACGTGATCTAAGTGTGGAAGAATCATGGGCTCTCCTAGAAGATCTTGCTCTTTATGACAACGAAAGTTGGAGTGATCCCCGTGATTTGAATAAAACGGTCAAGGCAATATCTTTGCCTTCAAACAATTCAAGCACTTCCGACCGTAGGATCCTAGAACTTGATGACCAAGTCAAGTTTCTTATGAAATCCTACGAGGCTCCTAAACCTTCAAGCTAAGTGAACAAAATCACTTCTTCATGTGAATTATGTAGTGGTCCCCACGACACTCGTGATTGCATGGAACTCCCCGAACAAGCTTTTACGGACTACGCATCCTCGCGTACCGACGGAGCGGGAGACAAGTGGTATACTTTCAAACCCGAGCCAAACCCCTACGGTGATTCATACAACCCCTCATGGAAAAATCACCCAAACCTTAGGTGGAAACAAAACCAAAACGCACAACAAACCAATTCTTCCAACCCACCTAATCGTTTCCAATCAAGCGGTTCCAACTCGAACCGTACTTTCAATAACAATCCTTCCAACAATTATGGTAGTACCAATAACTTTGAAGGATTGATGTCCCAATTTATGGCATCTCAAGAAGCTCGTTTGGCCAAGTTTGAATCCGAATTCAATCAACAACAAACGGAGATGACCAATAAAATTGACAACTTATTGAAAGCCCTCAATAACCAAGTGCTATCACCTCCACATAAGGACGCTAGGAACACAAATAGCGGACCCCAAGTAAAAGACCCCTCTTCATCCAAACACGTCCACTTCGTCAACATTGTCACTATCAAACCAATTGATAGGAATGAGGATAATAGTGAACCTGAGGATGAGGTTAAGAAAGTCGAGGTTGATAAAGAAGTTAGGATAAGTGAGATTAAAGAAGTAGATGATGATGAGGACTACTTCAATAGGCTACCCACTAAGGAAGAGCGCGCATATCATACATACTTATTCGATGATCCCGAGACACCATACTTCCTAGGTAGACCAATTATAAAATTAGGCGATCCTTCTAATCTCAACATACCTTGCAACATCGGACATTTGCATGTGTGGAAAGATTACATCGACCTTAGATCGCCCATAAACATCATGACTATAGCCCACTACAACTTAATAATGAAAAATCAACTTGGGTATAGGATGTTCCCTGATAAGGGTTGGATGAGTAACTTCACGGGAAGAGTTAAGGGATTACCGGTTTATGTAGGAAACTTCACCTATGTCACCGACTTTGTAATTGTAGAAGATATCCGCCCGGTGGTCGATGCATGCTTAACTCAAGTAGTTTTTGGAAAACCATTTGTTGAGGTCTCTAGAACGACTTATGAACCTTCCTTAGGGATAGTTAGATTTAAGGATGAGACCGATGAGGTAAACTACCAAATGCCATATAAGATAGAGCAATTCCAACACTTGTAAAATGTTGAGAAGGAGCTTAAGCAAGCGGTCTACTATAGGAATAATGAGGATAGAAATAAAGGAGTAGACTATGTTATGGAAAGGATATCCGGTTTCTACAAGGATTGTTTGAAATTAGGACCGGAATATAAAACCGGAAAGGAGAATGGCCTAGGAACCGTGACCAATGATGGAATCACGTAATGTACGTGACTTTGAGTCTAGCTACAAGACTCGTTAATAAAGAAAAGCGCTTCTTGGGAGGAAACCCAAGCTTTATTTGCTTTGTGTGTTTATTTATTTGTTTGTTTGATTTTATTTGTTTCCGTATGTGTGTTTAATTTTTATTATTATTGATTCATGTTCAAAAGTAAATTGTGAAAATGCTTTATCTTGTTTTTAACTTCGTCTTAACTACATATAAAGGTATTTTGCAAAAGATAAGTGTAAGGGAAATCCAAATCGGTTTATTAGAACACAAATGAACATGAATCGTAATAATAATAAATTAACATACATATTAGTATTTGTTTGAGTCAAATGCTTGTATCGAGTCATAATGATGTTTTGCAGGATTTCCAGGAAGTAAGGTATAGGTTTTTCCAGAAATTTTCCGGAAACTTAACATGAGAATTCTGTCAGATCATTTCTGACGGCGTCAGGATTTACAACCTGACGGTGTCAGGTTTTAATTTTCTGAAATTTTTGAAAGTTTTGTTTTCATAAAGAGTTTTTATTAAATCTCTAACTTATAATCTCCAGGAATCTGCAAAATTATCATTCCACAAGCATTATATCCTTATATATAGATTTATCCCGCCGATGTTATGCAGGTTTTCGTGTTTGTTTTCTCAGGTTTAACAGGTTATTTTGGACAAGGAAATCTATGTGGAATCAAGCTTTTGGCGATGCATTAGTCTTGGAGCTTCTACATTCTCTTGGAAGAAGATCTAACCATGTTACCTCTTTATCCACCAAACGAATCAGGGGAGTATTTGATTTCATTCTTTTACCTTATTACTTTTACATCTTGTTATTTGAACATTGGGGACAATGTTCATCTTAAGTGTAAGGGGTGGGGGGTAAAATACGATACTTTAGAGAATACTATTACGCTTGATTTTTGTTTGTTTAATAGTAGATGTGTAATAAAACTGAGAGAAATACCTGTTAAGGCAATTTTAGTGCCAAATTTAAAATTTTTTACAACATATAGGAGTGAAACTTTGGTCTTAATGAGCGTCTCATGGATAGGAGTTATATGACTAGCACAAAAACCGTACCACTAAAAAATTTTCCACCCCAAATATGTGAGGTTCGCCCTAGAATTGGTAGGAAAAGCATTTATGCTATGATGTGTGTACCGGTAGCACTTAGATTCTAGAACTTGCGTTAGGACCATTCCGAGGCCACAAGTGAGACTACATTCGTGTAGTTAGATTTACTACACGATAAGAGGCATTAGGATTAACCCATTGTTTTACACCTGTGTTTTTGTTATAATTACGTTGGCTACATTGGTCAAGTAATTCTCTCCACACACCTTTGCGTTGTACTCATTTTTAGTACACGATACCCCTAGTACACCCCTCAGAGCCTATCTTTTCGTTTCGACCTTTAAGCATTTTACTTAAAGGAAGAATTTGTTTACACCCTACTTAAATGTACACCCAAATCGCCTTAGCCTACCTTGTATGCACTCATTTTTAGTGCATTATTGTGACAACATTTGTTTAAACCCTTAGTTAATTATCTAATTGATTACATGGTTGCTAAGTCGAGTCATATCCTTGTATATATTGTTTTGGGACGATTGGGACTCATGGGTAAAGTACTAGTGTAATGGAGTAATGGGGAAGAACAACATTATTACCCCCATATGTGCTAAATATTTTAAAAAAGTACTCCAAGTGTTTCGATTATCTTAATTCGAGTCATTAGAATAATTATTTGTAAAGTTATGTAAAAGTTCAAGTGTAAGGGGAGAACCGAGGCCTCTATGATGTATTATTTTGGATGGTAGGGCAAGAGTGTATGAAAAAAAAAAAAAAAAAAAAAATCGAAAAAAATCAAGAAAAATACAAAAAAATGAGAAAAAGAAAAATAGAAAAAACATACGGACTACCATCCCGTTTCATTTTATGTTTATTTTATGTTTTTGTTATTTTGTTTTTAGCTTAAGTCGAGTCTAGTCTTGGCTTAGCAACGCCATATTGTACATGTAATTAATCAAGATCTTTAACTCGCCACCAGTAAAATATCCCTTATCCAACAAAACCGTGTTTATCATATCCCTACACCTCACGTTATAACCCGTTTAAAAACCCTCTTTGATAGTTTATCTTAGGTGCTTACGCCTAGTGGAGGAGGTTTTTGATCCTTTCCCAAGCCTATGGTAATCTATTTGCTATGACAGGTAGTGAGAGATATTATCCGTTTTCATTTATGAGATTTACTTTTATGACACCTGAGAGATGTGAGTATCTAAACACTACTTGTGAGGTGCTAGTTTGTAATCTCCGTGCTTATTATGATTAAAGTGGAACGACTATTTGTTGTAATTACTTTTATATTAGTGTTAAATGACCCCTAACTTGTATTTTGATTAGAATAAAAGCGCATTTGCTTGAGGACAAGCAAATCTCAAGTGTAAGGGTATTTGATGAAGCGAAAAGTGTACCGCTTTTAGGGGGTCATTTAAGCCCTAAATCGTATTTATTTGATAAAATATTGCCCTAAATCGTTCCTTTTGTCATTTTAGGTACTTTGGAGAAGAAATCTGGAAAAGGAAGCATTTTGGACGTTTTTGGAGCATAAAAGTGAAGAAAACGACAAAGTTTCAAAATCGGCTAGAAAAGTACCTTTGACGGCGTCAGGGATTGCTCCTGACGGCGTCATGGCTTGGCAAAAGAGGTGGATATGAAAAATACACATGATAAGCCAGAGAATTTTGCAATGAAAAATCTGACGGCGTCACCCTTTAAGGTGATCAAGGCCATCACGGTTTAACTTAAAGCTAGACGGCGTCAAGCCCATTTCTGACGGCGTCAAGCCTTGATAAGCCAGAGCGGATTTTGGAGCACTAAAGAGGGACGGCGTCAAGAAGGCCACCCGAGAACCCTAGACATGGCGAGGTGACGGCGTCAAGATCTATAAAGTGACGCCGTCAGCCCCTAAACTCTATATATAGTTTTGCAATTTTTTGTCATTAGTGTGCAACTTTGTGAGGAGAAACCCTAAGACGAATTTCTGCCATTTTTAAGGGTTTTCATACCCTTGGATCTCCCATGTTTAATTGAAGATAAGTATTTATTTAATCAATCAATATGTCTATGTGTTGTTTGATTATATCTTGTTCTTGTCTTTTAATTAACATGCTAGGCTAGATTTGTCTTGTGTTTGCTTAGATCTAATGAAACCTAGCTATTGATTATTGGTTATTAGTGTGTTATTAATTGTATTGGATGATTGTTCATCGATGTTAGGCTTAAGAAAACTGGCTAACCTCCTATTCGGTAACTTGCTTGAACGTCTTAAGAAACATGAACCAATGCGTACTAGGTTTTTATGGTTGTATTTAATGCATGAGCGAATTCTAGTGATCCCATGTTAGGAGCTTCTTAGCCGGCTCGACATAGGAGTGAAGTAGGAGCTTGTAGAGTTGGGGAAGTACGTACGCCACCCCACGATTGGTATTAAGGAATACACCCGTCATCCACGCAATTAATACACACTAATCAACCGGTAAAAGATAGTTAGGGAGTAAGGAAATCTAAGTAAACACATTTCTCTCCATATAAGTTTCACAACCTTTTCATTTTCGTTATTTTATTTTATTTGCATTTGTAGTTATTTGGGTTAGTTGACTAACAACTAATCCCGCCCACTCCTTCAAAACCCGAGATTTTATTTGCTTTCATAAAATTATAAAAATACAAAAAGAATCTTCCTTCACCCTTAGACCTATTAGAATAGTTTTTCAATCCTAACGACACTATTCCTTGTGGAGAACGATCAATCCCCCGTACTTACCACTACACTATACTACATCGGTCAGGTACACTGCCTGGTGGGGTTGTAAGCCTCTTGAGATCCCTCTAGAGGTAAAACCTGTTGTAAAGTCGCAAAACCACGCATCAAACAGACAAGAAGAAGCTGATGCTATGAAAGCCATTATGGACTTCACAGTTCATAAACCACAGCCAGAACCACAGCCAGAACCAGAACCTGAAATAATCAATGCAGTCCCCTTATCAACAAAGTATCCAATTATCTCTTATACTTCTGATGTGTTTGATGTCTGTAATGCAAAATGGGAAGTTATGAGATCTAATTTGAAATGTGAAAAGTATGTTCGATTCTCTCAAATGCTGGAGTACATGGATAGAGATGATATTGTGAAACTTTGGGAACTTTACAAGGAAAATATGGTGACAAGAAACCAGAGTCAGTGCCTAAAAGAGTACATTATCTTTGGCTGAGTAACATGTTTGAGCCTGATGCAATGTATACTGAATGGGAAAAATAAAAAAGGTCAAAGAAAGTTGTTAAGTGGTACTTATATCAGTCATGTGGAGTACATGAACTGATTGGAGATGGTGGACTTGGTGTTTACATGTTGATAGAAAAAGATTATCCTTTCTACAACAATGTTGATGTTCTCACTGATATGATGCAGCCAGGAAAGTTGATGTTGCAAAGACCATTGTTATCAGACTATCAAGCAGGTGTGCTAATTGAGAAGTATAGAAAGATTCTGCAAGAGAAGTTTTCAAAGCAGTAAAGTGTTTGGAAGCATCCTCCTAGTGATTAGCCGGGTTTACAGGAAACTTGATGATTTTTGGAGAAAAATATCAAGTTTAGGGGAGGATTGTTGGGTCTAAAGATGCTGCTGTTTGAGAAATACACTAAATATAACTCTGCTGCTAGCCACGAAGACTTTGCTGCTAGGAAGATTATGTTGATGCTTATTGGATATGTATAGTATGTTAAGGATAAGTATAGAAAAGATACGTAAAGATATTTTTCATGTATAAAAAGTTTTGTAACCGACTAGGACTCCTTAGTCTATAAAAGGAGGATCTAGAGTTAGGTTAGATATACGTATCATTATTGTTTTACACTTCAAGGTTTCGTGTAACCCTATTGCTATTCAGAGCAATCGTATTAATATATTGAAGTGGTGTTTGATAATTCGTTTGCTTTTAATATTCTTCTTAAGATCAAGTATTAGTTTCCGCATAATATTTGATATACAACTCAAGATCAGTTTCTATACTGATTGCTTTAGGTTTATATCTAAAGTAATTAATAAGATCGTTAAGCTCAACTGGGATCAACAAGAAAGATGTAAAATATCAAATGCCAAGACATCTTTGGATGCTCCTGAATTTGATACATATTTTGAATTAAGCAAACGTGAAGAAAAAATTCAAGCTCACACTAACACAATTTGACAATTGAGGGCTCAAATTGCCCAATTAAAATCAAACAAGAGTGATGTATATGGCACCAATAAACCTTCGTCTTCAGATTCTCAGAATTTTCACTATCAAGACACCAACAATAAGTTACATTATGAAAATGAGTGTTTTCGAGCTGAAAATTCAAAGGTCAAATAGCATTACAAAGAGTTATATGACTCAATTAAAGTCATAAGAAACAATCACAATGAAAAGATAACCTCTTTGTTAAATGAAATCGAGAATCTTAAGACTCAGGTGAAAGGAAAAATGTCAGGTATCACTTGTGATTGTGTTGCAAAAAAGGTTTCTGCTCTTAGAAAATATGATGTTGATATTGTGCCTATTCCACTTCCCCTTAGGAACAATAGGTCTGCCCATCAAATATATCTCAATCATCTTAAGGATAGCCTTGATATACTTCGTGAGATAGTTGAGGAGGATAGGATAGAAAAACCACTAGATAAGGATGTTGCTGATGCCTGCTTCCTCACTAAAAGGTCTCAGGAATTTTTAGAGTACGTCATTGGCACTGGCCCTAAGATTGATAACAAAAGAGATAGATTTGTTGCATCATTATCTACGAGTAAAAACAAGCATGTAACCTTTGATCTACCCCTGAGAACATCAGAATCCAGCACATCAAAGTCAGGAAAGCAAATGACAGTAAAGCAAACTAATGTTCCCATCATTACTTTTACAGGAGTAAAAAGTGATACCAAAGCAAGCGGGTCAAAGCCTAGAGGCAATGCAAGGAAAGATAGTGTAACACCCCAACCCGACAAGGGTAGAAGTATCACATTATGGTGGCACATCAAAGCATACATAAATACACAGCGGAAGTCTTAATAAATTCATAAGAGAAAGTCAAGTCAACACGACTTGAATAAATACATAAGTTCAAGGAAAGGAAATAATCCAAAGGTACGAATACAAATGAAATCCATGATCAAAACAAAGTCATAAGATAAAGGTGGTCATCTAAGGTCAAAGCTTCATCTAACTCTCATCCCATCCAAAGCATAATCCAAAAGCTCCTAGCTTAGATACCTGCCGTACATGAAAGAAACGTACGGCTGAGCTTAAAAAGCCCAGTGAACAGATATATATAATAAACGGAAACGAATAAACGAAACATAATGAAAGAGATATAAATAAGGTACAAGAGTAAAGGTTAGGACAGTCATCCACCACGAGCCCACATCACATATCACATTACATATCGTATCATAATCTCATAGAGGGGATGCCTCTCAAAAGCTGATAATATAAGGGGTGGCCTCATGTACCAGTTGGAGTGATCAACTCCCACATTTTGTGAAAGACGTGGATTGCACCCATCATCAGTCACCACATAACACATATCATATCACAATCATATATCACAACGTACCTAGGATGCATCCATTCGCCCCCCCACAAATCACATTGGCCATAATCATAATAATAATCGCATGCATTTCACATATCACAATGGGGACGGTGTAACCAAATCACTAGGGCTACACACTAGTCATGTCAGTGGTGCATCACAGACACGGCCATGTTACCTTCATGGCTAGGAAACACATTTGGCTCGGGTATCAAACTGGGGTCACAAGCCAAAGGTTCAAATGATCCAGGTTCATAGCAAAGGTCAAAGTCACATCATAATAAGGTTTCAAGAGACCGAAGGCACCTTATTAAAAGGGCAGAATATCTGTACCTTATTTCAAAAGCAAGCACAAACCAAACTGAATAAGATGCAAGAGATCAAGTCCTCTCCTTCTTCACACCTAGAGGGGAAGAACATAATTACAAACCTTTCCATTTTAAGTAAGTTTCCATAATTAGAAAGTTCTCACAATTAGTAAGATTTCAATATTCTCAATTAGGTTAAGTCATTATCACAACACATTATGGCTTCAAGGTGTATTTTAACAATTCACAAAAGTTTAGGGTTAATAAAGATGACTTTACATAAATTAGGGTTTGAAGTGTAATTATATCAAAGTTAAAGTTCAAATGTGAAAATATCCCAAAAATCTGTTTTAAAACCATAATCATCAAGTTAACAAATTCAGCCCCTCAAGTTTCCCAATTTTACACTTTACACCCTTAAGTTATATAATTTATATTTTAAAACCTTATAATATCCATAATTACACATTAGACCCTTAGTTTATCAAAATTACACATTGATCACTTATTTTATCATTTTATACGAATCTACCCTTAAGTTTTCATAATTTACACATCAAGTCCCTCAAGTTATCAAAGTTACATATTTAACCTTTAATTTACATTTTCAACATTTAATTATCAATAATTACATATTAAGCCATTAAATTACCAAAATGACACATAACCCCTTGATTATAATTTAATACTCAAATCAACCCCAAGTTTCCAGAAATTACATATTTAGTCCCTTAATTTTAATTAATTACAATCCGATTTACACATTATTAAAATAACATTTTAACCCTTTTAAATCTAAAAATTACACATGACACCCCCAACATATATTTTATTCGAATTACATGCAGTCCAAATTAAGTTCTAAAAATAGCCCTTGAGTTTTAAAAGTTACAAAACACCCCCTAAACAATTAAACCTTATACGTATAACATTTTTATATACAAAACCTTAACTCTAAAAATACCAATCATGCACCAATAATTAGTTCATCATTATAACATTATTTAATCACTCAAAACAGCCCCAAAAACCTAACCCTAACTCGATTACATTTTATTTCTTTTTCTTCCTTTAATTTTTCTAAATCCGGTAACATATTTAAATCCCAAAATAATTATTTTAGGCCTAAACAATTCGACATATCATTTTTACCAGGTTAATATGATTATAAGGAGTCCAAATAAAATAGATATCAAGCCTCAAAAATTCGGATGCCATTATTTAGGTTTTACATACGATTTTAAGATTTAATTCAATATAAATTCGTAGATCATGCATGATATGATTTTATCATTTTTCTTAGAGTTTATATGATGCAAATGACCTGAGAAAAATATCAATTCGAATATAGGACGTGGAGAGATAGGCTTACGAATTTATGTCACACGAATGAATGAATCGATCAAAGAATTCTCCCACGAACACCACAGCACTCTACCACCTTAAATCCAATTTTCACAGATCGTGTATGATATGAGAAGCATGAGAAAAATAGTGAACGAATTTTATAGTGGTCGATGGAATTTATTTGGAGTTTTACCTTAAAATCGAACTCGCGACACAAGAATTATTGCTGGGATCGAACTAAGCCACGAACACCTCCAAACTTATTTTTCTAACCTTCTAATGGTGACCAAGAACACAGGAAAAATGGTCTATGGTTTGGGAAAAATCGTATGAGCAAATGGTGATTTATTTGTGTGATTAGGGTTTGTGAATGATTCGGTTTTGTGTTTTGGAGAAAACAATTGATGAGGCTGAAAATAAAGGGATGATTGGCGTGTAAATGATGAGGGGGAATGCTAAAATGACGCCACAATCAATGCTCCATTCAAAGTGTTTTAATTCTCTTTAATTTCCAAATTATATCCCTTAAATGATATTAAAAGATTTTAATTATTATTTCTTTCAAATTTCCATTCGGCCAATTATATAATTTATAGGTCCATTATGTGTTTTTAATGTATCATATAAGCCTTAATGTTCAATTGATTCACATGTTATTTATTTACAAAAATTTGGGATCAAAAAGATATATTTTAAGCTTATTTATTAAAGTTTTAGATAGTAAGGGCATTTTGGTCTTTTCACATGTTTTAGAATTTCTGGGTTTTACAACTCTTCCCCTCTAAACGAAAAAATTTCGTCCTCGAAATTTGCAAAGAAGTAGAACAGAAATGGAACGGAAACAAAATAGAGACATACCAGATCAGAATACAAAATGAGGATAACTAGCACGAATAGACTCCTCGGTTTCCCAGGTAGCTTCCCGCTCTGGGTGGTTTCGCCAAAGAATCTTAACGAATGGAATGACTTTTCGTCTCATAACTCGCTCTTGGCGATCCAAAACTGCTTCCGGCTCCTCCGGAAGAGACATATCCGGCTGAATCTGATCGAAAGGGTAAGATACCACATGAAGAGGATGATAGTTGTATCCCCGAAGAAGAGATACATGGAATACATCATGCACATGCGAAAGCTGGGGAGGTAGAGCTAAACGGTAGGAAACCTCCCCAATACGTTCCAGGATCTCGAATGGTCCGATGAATCGAGGACTCAGCTTGCCCTTGATTCCAAAACGTTTAACTCCTTGGAACGGTGAGACCTTAAGGAAAACCCGATCGCCAACCTGAAACTCCAAATCACGACGGTGCTTATCCGCATAACTTTTCTGACGAGCCCTAGCTTCCTTCAACTTCTCCCTAGCGACATCTACCTTCTCATTCGTAATCTGAACTAATTCCGGACCCTCAATAGCACGCTCTCCCACTTCGTTCCAACAAATGGGTGCTCTACATTTCCGCCCATACAACATCTCGAAAGGAGCCATCCGAATACTAGCATGCCAGCTGTTGTTATAAGCGAACTCAACCAAACAAAGATACTCGTCCCAACTACCCGTCCACTCTAACGCACATGCCCTCAGCATATCCTCCAATGTCTGAATGGTCCGCTCCGACTGACCATCTGTCTGAGGATGAAACGCCGTACTGAACTTAAGCTGTGCACCCCAAGCTCTATGCAGTCCTTTCCAAAACCGGGAAGTAAAACGTGGATCCCTATCTGAAACAATAGCAGTAGGCATACCGTGCAGTCTAACTATCTCCTGCTCAAAAATCTCTGCCAGTTTGCTGACACTATAATCCATACGAATGGGTAGAAAATGAGCCGACTTGGTTAGTCGATCAACGACCACCCAAATCGCATCATGTTTCTTTCTGGTGAGTGGCAAACCCGATACGAAATCCATAGAAATTTCCTCCCACTTCCAGGTCGGAATATCTAACGGCTGTAATAATCCACTGGCTCTTTGGTGTTCGATCTTGACCTGCTGACACGTCAAACACCTAGCTACATAAGATGCCACATCATGTTTCATGCCGCTCCACCAAAAGTGCTGCTTCAAATCTCGGTACATTTTGGTGGAACCCGGATGTATAGTAAAGGGAGAGCTATGCGCCTCTGACAAAACAGCCTCTCGCAAATCAGGATCATTGGGAACACAAAGACGATCCTCGAACCATACTACACCAAACTCATCAACTCGGAACTCAGATTGCTTCCCATCTTCCACATTCTGCACAATGGCCCAGAGTTCACCGTCATCTTTCTGGGCTTCTTTAATCCGCAGGATGAGATTGGACTCAACCTTAAGACTAGCCCAGTAACCGTCACAACCCCGAACACAAAACTCAACATCTAGAATCTCTAAATCATTTAGAATTCGAGGCTCAAAATTCAGACTAGCGATCATTCCCGACTTCCGGCTCAGAGCGTCGGCAACAACATTTGCCTTGCCGGGGTGGTACTGGATGTTGGTGTCGTAATCTTTCAGAAGCTCCAACCATCGCCTCTGTCTCATATTTAGCTCCTTCTGCGTGAAAATATATTTAAGGCTTTTGTGGTCGGTGAAAATGTCACATGACTCGCCATAGAGATAATGCCGCCATATCTTAAGAGCGAAAACCACTGCAGCCAATTCCAAATCGTGCGTCGGATAGTTTTCTTCATACGGCTTCAGTTGCCTCGAAGCATAGGCGATGACTTTTCCATGCTGCATTAAAACGCAACCCAAACCCTTTTTAGATGCATCACTATAGATTTGGTAACCACCCGAACCAGACGGAAGAGTCAGAATAGGTGCCGACACTAATCTCTGCTTAAGCTCCTCAAAACTGTTCTCCCTCTCCTCAGTCCATACAAATTTCTCCCCTTTTCTCATCAACTGAGTCAACGGTAAAGCTAGCCGCGAGAAACCCTCAACGAAACGACGATAATAACCCGCGAGTCCCAGAAAACTTCTCACCTCAGTCACATTTGTAGGTCTAGGCCATTTAGTGATAGCCTCGACCTTCGCTGGGTCCATAGAGATACCCTCCGCAGAAACAACGTGACCTAGAAAAGCGACTTGACTCAACCAGAATTCACACTTAGAAAACTTTGCGTACAACTTCTTCTGTCTAAGAATCTCCAACACAGTCCGAAGATGCTGTTCGTGCTCCTCCTTAGATTTCGAATAGACAAGAATATCATCGATGAAGACAATAACAAATTTATCGAGGAACTCATGAAAAACCCGGTTCATAAGGTCCATGAAGACGGCCGGAGCATTGGTCAAGCCAAAAGGCATAACCAGGAATTCGTAATGACCATAGCGGGTGCGAAAAGCAGTCTTGGGAATATCTTGTTCCCTCACACGAAGCTGATGGTAACCCGATCTCAAATCAATCTTAGAGAAGTGCTTTGCCCCTTGCAATTGGTCAAACAAATCGTCGATGCGCGGAAGGGGATAGCGGTTACGGATAGTAATGCGGTTGAGCTCCCGGTAATCAATACAAAGGCGCATACTACCATCCTTCTTTTTCACAAATAGCACAGGAGCGCCCCAAGGAGATACGCTCGGACGAATAAAACCGTTCTCCAATAACTCTTCTAACTGCACTTTCAATTCTTTGAGTTCAATGGGAGCCATTCGGTACGGAGCCTTAGAAATAGGCTCAGCACCGGGAACTAGATCAATACTGAATTCAACTTCTCTGGTGGGAGGAATACCAGGAAGTTCTTCGGGAAAGACATCAGCGAACTCCCGAACAATGGGAACACTACTAATATCAGGTCCCTGAGAAGACGTATCTTTAACAGAGGCCAAAAACCCCTGGCAACCATGAGAGATTAGAGTCCGCGCTTTCATAGCAGAAATAAGTTTAACAGATTTTAAAGGCTGAGAACCGTGATAAACAAAATCCGGATGATGGATATCACCAAATCTTACACATCTGGCATGACAGTCGATAGAGGCCTTATGAGAAAACAACCAGTCCATTCCCAGAATTATATCAAAATCAATCATATCGAGGGGAAGCAAATTAGCCGGACGAACACAATCATCAAATCTCAGCGGACAATTTACATATTCACAATCGATGGTGACTTGGGTTTTCATAGGAGTAGAGATAGATATAAGATTATTCAATGGTGTTGGAGTTACTTTTATTTTCTTGGCCAGCGTATTAGATATTATAGAGTGTGTAGCACCGGTGTCAAATAAAACAAACACAATATGATCTCCAACATAAAGATAACCGGTAATGGTACCTGACGTGCCTGCCGCCTGATCACGCGTGAGAGAATAAACCCGGCCAGAAGTAGGAGCCGGCCTACCCGAACCTGATGGAACATCCTGCTTCCTCTTGTCATTCGGACAGTCTTTCACCCTGTGCGTAAGAGATCCACAAGCAAAGCATCCTCCCGAAGCCTTGTGGCATGGCCCCGGATGAGGCTTTCCACAAGTGGGACACAGTGGTGGAGGAGGTAACACTTCACTAGTCCTCCCCTGCCCAGCAGAGCCTGACTGATAACCCGACTGAGCACCCCGATTAGTCTGATCGCGATACTGACGTGGGTTGTTGTTGTTGTAACCACTCCTCCCAGAAACCTGCCTATCATAACCCCGAGAATCCTGTCGCCTCTGACTGTAGTCCCGATCCTGGCGACCACGCTGATCATACCTATGGTCCTGTCGACCCCTCTGCTCGGATGCCTGGTCCTGCCGACCTCTGAAATCCTGACCATGTCCCTGCTGATTCTGTCCTCTGGAATGCACCCGGTTGCCATCCCTATCACGCTTATTATAACCACTACTATCACTATGCAACATCTCGATGTTGCGAGCGTCGTTCGCAACCGCCGCCACATCATCATACTGCGTATTCACTATCTGGTTCAGTATCCATTTCTTTAACGCCCACTTAAACGTCTTAGCCTGACGGAAAGCATCTCCCGTAATATCTGGCCCAACGAAACTGGCCAGCCTCATAAATCGCTGCATAAATTCCCCAGTAGTCTCTTGGTCCCCCTGACGAATGTTCCCATACTCCCGCTCATATCGCTGCTGTTCCGCCACTGGAATGTACTGCTTATAAAAGATACCCATAAAATCCTCCCAAGTACAAGTCTCCTCAAAACCCTGCCCCTGAGCCTGGACATAAGCTGTCCACCAGCTCTGTGCATCGCCTTCAAACTTAAAGGCAGCCAATCTAGTCTTAAACTCCTCTGGACAACCCAAAACCTTAAATATCTTTTCCATGTGGATAATCCAGTCTTCCGCCTCAGTGGGGACGGCAGCTTTACGGAAAGAGAGGGGTTTCAGCTTGTTAAACTTCTCAATCCAGACATGGATACCAACTGGTGGAGCACCTCCACCACCACCACCTGAACCTGAACCTGGACCACCACCTCCGGAAGAACCTACCCCATTCTGAATGTTGTTGGTAACCTGAGTCACCAAGTTAGGAAGAGCGGTGGCCAAAGCTTCTGCTATCATGGCCTTAAGATCTTCCTGATGTCGAGTATTCACCATCTGAATGTTTTCAAAAACGATTAGCAACAATATAAGAGAATAAGCACGAAATGGAAGATGAAACGGAACCTACGACTACCCAAAACCTCACCAGTCAAAACTTAAGCCTTAGGGTCAAATCCTAGGGTCCATAAGACTCACAGGCCATGACTTATGTACTGCAGGTCGTAACCTGTCTCTGACACCATAAATTGTAACACCCCAACCCGACAAGGGTAGAAGTATCACATTATGGTGGCACATCAAAGCATACATAAATACACAGCGGAAGTCTTAATAAATTCATAAGAGAAAGTCAAGTCAACACGACTTGAATAAATACATAAGTTCAAGGAAAGGAAATAATCCAAAGGTACGAATACAAATGAAATCCATGATCAAAACAAAGTCATAAGATAAAGGTGGTCATCTAAGGTCAAAGCTTCATCTAACTCTCATCCCATCCAAAGCATAATCCAAAAGCTCCTAGCTTAGATACCTGCCGTACATGAAAGAAACGTACGGCTGAGCTTAAAAAGCCCAGTGAACAGATATATATAATAAACGGAAACGAATAAACGAAACATAATGAAAGAGATATAAATAAGGTACAAGAGTAAAGGTTAGGACAGTCATCCACCACGAGCCCACATCACATATCACATTACATATCGTATCATAATCTCATAGAGGGGATGCCTCTCAAAAGCTGATAATATAAGGGGTGGCCTCATGTACCAGTTGGAGTGATCAACTCCCACATTTTGTGAAAGACGTGGATTGCACCCATCATCAGTCACCACATAACACATATCATATCACAATCATATATCACAACGTACCTAGGATGCATCCATTCGCCCCCCCACAAATCACATTGGCCATAATCATAATAATAATCGCATGCATTTCACATATCACAATGGGGACGGTGTAACCAAATCACTAGGGCTACACACTAGTCATGTCAGTGGTGCATCACAGACACGGCCATGTTACCTTCATGGCTAGGAAACACATTTGGCTCGGGTATCAAACTGGGGTCACAAGCCAAAGGTTCAAATGATCCAGGTTCATAGCAAAGGTCAAAGTCACATCATAATAAGGTTCAAGAGACCGAAGGCACCTTATTAAAAGGGCAGAATATCTGTACCTTATTTCAAAAGCAAGCACAAACCAAACTGAATAAGATGCAAGAGATCAAGTCCTCTCCTTCTTCACACCTAGAGGGGAAGAACATAATTACAAACCTTTCCATTTTAAGTAACTTTCCATAATTAGAAAGTTCTCACAATTAGTAAGATTTCAATATTCTCAATTAGGTTAAGTCATTATCACAACACATTATGGCTTCAAGGTGTATTTTAACAATTCACAAAAGTTTAGGGTTAATAAAGATGACTTTACATAAATTAGGGTTTGAAGTGTAATTATATCAAAGTTAAAGTTCAAATGTGAAAATATCCCAAAAATCTGTTTTAAAACCATAATCATCAAGTTAACAAATTCAGCCCCTCAAGTTTCCCAATTTTACACTTTACACCCTTAAGTTATATAATTTATATTTTAAAACCTTATAATATCCATAATTACACATTAGACCCTTAGTTTATCAAAATTACACATTGATCACTTATTTTATCATTTTATACGAATCTACCCTTAAGTTTTCATAATTTACACATCAAGTCCCTCAAGTTATCAAAGTTACATATTTAACCTTTAATTTACATTTTCAACATTTAATTATCAATAATTACATATTAAGCCATTAAATTACCAAAATGACACATAACCCCTTGATTATAATTTAATACTCAAATCAACCCCAAGTTTCCAGAAATTACATATTTAGTCCCTTAATTTTAATTAATTACAATCCGATTTACACATTATTAAAATAACATTTTAACCCTTTTAAATCTAAAAATTACACATGACACCCCCAACATATATTTTATTCGAATTACATGCAGTCCAAATTAAGTTCTAAAAATAGCCCTTGAGTTTTAAAAGTTACAAAACACCCCCTAAACAATTAAACCTTATACGTATAACATTTTTATATACAAAACCTTAACTCTAAAAATACCAATCATGCACCAATAATTAGTTCATCATTATAACATTATTTAATCACTCAAAACAGCCCCAAAAACCTAACCCTAACTCGATTACATTTTATTTCTTTTCTTCCTTTAATTTTTCTAAATCCGGTAACATATTTAAATCCCAAAATAATTATTTTAGGCCTAAACAATTCGACATATCATTTTTACCAGGTTAATATGATTATAAGGAGTCCAAATAAAATAGATATCAAGCCTCAAAAATTCGGATGCCATTATTTAGGTTTTACATACGATTTTAAGATTTAATTCAATATAAATTCGTAGATCATGCATGATATGATTTTATCATTTTTCTTAGAGTTTATATGATGCAAATGACCTGAGAAAAATATCAATTCGAATATAGGACGTGGAGAGATAGGCTTACGAATTTATGTCACACGAATGAATGAATCGATCAAAGAATTCTCCCACGAACACCACAGCACTCTACCACCTTAAATCCAATTTTCACAGATCGTGTATGATATGAGAAGCATGAGAAAAATAGTGAACGAATTTTATAGTGGTCGATGGAATTTATTTGGAGTTTTACCTTAAAATCGAACTCGCGACACAAGAATTATTGCTGGGATCGAACTAAGCCACGAACACCTCCAAACTTATTTTTCTAACCTTCTAATGGTGACCAAGAACACAGGAAAAATGGTCTATGGTTTGGGAAAAATCGTATGAGCAAATGGTGATTTATTTGTGTGATTAGGGTTTGTGAATGATTCGGTTTTGTGTTTTGGAGAAAACAATTGATGAGGCTGAAAATAAAGGGATGATTGGCGTGTAAATGATGAGGGGGAATGCTAAAATGACGCCACAATCAATGCTCCATTCAAAGTGTTTTAATTCTCTTTAATTTCCAAATTATATCCCTTAAATGATATTAAAAGATTTTAATTATTATTTCTTTCAAATTTCCATTCGGCCAATTATATAATTTATAGGTCCATTATGTGTTTTTAATGTATCATATAAGCCTTAATGTTCAATTGATTCACATGTTATTTATTTACAAAAATTTGGGATCAAAAAGATATATTTTAAGCTTATTTATTAAAGTTTTAGATAGTAAGGGCATTTTGGTCTTTTCACATGTTTTAGAATTTCTGGGTTTTACAGATAGGACTGCACCGGCTAAGAGTGGTCACGAGAAGAAAGTAGAAGCCCAACTTAGGAACAATAAGTTTGCAATGAGTAGAATGAATCGTGTTGATTCTAGTATCAAAAGTACTGTAATTAATTCGAATTCTAATGCTGTCTGTAAAACATGTAACAAATGCTTAATTTCTGCTAATCATGATGATTGTGTTGTGTCATTTATGATGTCTCCTGTACAACCCCATGCTAAGAATGTTAGGAAAGCTGAAACAAATAAGAAAGTTTGGAAAGCAACGGGAAAAACATTTGCAAATATCGGGTATCAATGGAGACCCACCGGAAGGAAGCTAACTTTAGGAGATCAGTGCCCCTTAACTAAATTGAATAACCATAAAGTAGTAAAGGTTAAGGAATGGAAACCAACTGGTCGAATATTGCCTCTAGTGACACAATGCCTTGCTACTAGGTCAATTGCTCCTTCTAGTGTAGTTTCCACTGCAAATACAGTAGCATCTGTCAAAACTGTAGCTCCAGAATTTGTGTGTGCTGACCAAACGGACCCCAACTGTACGTGGGGATCCACATTTTTCAGTTATCCATCGTTGTCTGTTTTCAAATGCAGGTCGTACAAATCGTCCTTTGGTATTTGGACTCAGGCTGCTCAAAACATATGACTGGGGATCGCTCACGGCTCAAGAACTTCGTGAGAAAGTTTATCGGGACAGTTAGATTCGGGAACGACCACTTTGGAGCAATTATGGGTTATGGAGATTATGTGTTCGGCGACAGTGTAATCTCACGGGTATATTATGTGGAAGGACTAGGGCATAACTTGTTTTCTGTGGGACAATTTTGTGATTCCGATCTTGAAGTTGCTTTCAGAAAACACACTTGTTTCGTCAGAGAATTGGATGGTTTAGATCTTCTTAAGGGCAGTCGTGGAACCAATCTATACACCATCTCAATTGAAGAAATGATGAAGTCCTCTCCTATTTGCTTGCTTTCAAAGGCCTCAAAGACTAAATCTTGGATTTGGCACCGTCGATTAAATCACTTAAACTTCGGTACCATAAATGACCTTTCTCGCAAGGATCTTGTACGAGGCATGCCCAGATTAAAGTTCGAGAAGAATCATCTTTGTTCCGCCTGTCAACTGGGCAAAAGCAAGAAACAAACCCACAAACCCAAAACTGTCAACACCATCTTGGAAGTTCTTCACACCCTTCACATGGATCTGTGCGGTCCCATGAGAGTGCAAAGTATAAATGGGAAGAAATACATTCTTGTGGTAGTCGATGACTACTCTCGGTTTACATGGGTAAAGTTCTTGAGAACCAAGGATGAAACTCCAGAGGTTATCATCAAACTAATCAAACAGCTACAAGTGAGGCTCAACAAAACTGTCAGAATCATCCGTACAGACAATGGAACTGAGTTTGTTAACCAACAACTCAGTCATTTCTATGAAAATATTGGCATAACACACCAGAAGAGTGTTCCACGCACTCCTCAACAGAATGGTGTGGTTGAAAGAAGAAACCGCACTCTGGTTGAAGCTGCAAGAACCATGCTAATATTTTCCAAAGCACCAATGTTTCTTTGGGCAGAAGCAATTGCAACAGCATGTTATACCCAAAACCGATCCCTGATTTATACTATTCACAACAAGACACCCTATGAGCTGATTCATAACAAGAAGCCAGATCTTTCTTTTCTTCCTGTGTTCGGAGCACTGTGCTATCCGACAAATGACAGTCAAGACCTGGGAAAGTTGAAAGCTGAAGCAGACATAGGTTTCTTCATTGAGTACGCGCCAGATCGCAAGGGATACAAAATCTACAACAAAAGAACCCGACAAATCATGGAAACTATTCACGTTACGTTCGATGAGCTGACTGAGCAACCGGTTCTAGGACAAACTAGTTCTGGACCCAATCTTAATCTTTTGACACCTGGAGCAATCAGTTCAGGTCTTGTACAGAATTCCACGCCTGCAGTTCCCTATGTACCACCTACCAGTGAGGAGTTGAAGAAGTTATTTGACCCTATGTTTGATGAATATTTTGAGCCACCAACGGTTAACACTACACCAGAAGCTGCTGATGTACTTCCTGCTACTGATGCTCAAATTCCACAAGACTCAGAAGGCCCATCGGTATCTGTCTCAATCAGCCTTGATGCTCCTTCTGTCATTCAATCACCCTCATCATCAAATATTCAATCTTCTTCGGTGCAGCAAGGATCTGCAGATGACAATTCTTTTGAAGTTAATCCTTTTGCTCCTGTTAATGATGTTCCATTTGAGAACATATTTGCTCCTGAGTCTTCAACTGATACATCTTCTTCAGGAGATCACAACACGGCAACATCGATTCAAAACCCTCAACCCCACAATCATCTCAGAAAATGGACCAATGATCATCCAATTGACAACATCATTGGTAATCCTTCACGTCTGGTATTTACATGAAAGCAACTTGCCACTGACGCACTGTGGTGTTTCTTCAATTCCGTGTTATCCAAATTCGAGCCAAAAGATGTCAAAGAAGCAATGTCCAAAGATTGCTGGTTCAACGCTATGCAAGATGAAATTCATGAATTTGATCGACTTGAAATGTGGGAATTAGTGCCTCCTCCAGAGTGTGCAATGATCATTGCTCTAAAGTGGATCTTCAAGGTGAAACTCGATGAACATGGTGATGTTCTGAAGAACAAGGCACGGCTAGTTGCAAAAGGGTATCGACAAGAAGAGGGCATAGACTTTGAAGAATCATTTGCTCCAGTTGCTAGAATTGAAGCCATCAGAATCTTTCTAGCTAATGCTGCCAGTCAGAATATGATTGTCTACCAAATGGATGTAAAGACAGCATTTCTAAACGGTGATCTGAAGGAAGAAGTCTATGTCAGTCAACCAGAAGGTTTTGTGGATTCTGATCATCCTACTCACGTCTACCGTTTGAAGAAGGCTCAATATGGGCTAAAGCAAGCACCCAGGGCGTGGTATGATACTTTATCAAACTTTCTTCTGGGTAATGGTTTTTCCAAAGGTGTTGTTGATCCTACACTATTCACTAGGAAATCGGGCAAACATTTGCTTATTGTTCAGATTTATGTAGATGACATCATCTTTGCCTCTTCTGATCCTAGGGAATGTGATAGGATTTCTAATGAGATGAGTTCTAAGTTTCAAATGTCTATGATGGGACAAATGTCGTTCTTCTTAGGTTTGCAAATATCTCAAAGTCCCGGAGGCATCTTTATTAATCAATCCAAATATGCAAATGAAATATTGAAGAAATTTGGATTTGAATCAAGTGAGGCAGTTGACACTCCTATGGTTAAGAGATCTAAGTTGGATGAAGACATCTCTGGGATCCTGGTTGATCAAACAAAGTATAGAAGTATGATTGGATTCTTGATGTATCTCACTGCTAGTAAACTTGATCTTCTGTTCGCAGTATGTATGTGCGCTCGGTACCAATCCAAGCCCACCAAAAGGCATCTGGAAGAAGTGAAAAGAGTCTTCGGATATCTTTAAGGCACTGTTTATATGGGTCTCTAGTATCCCAAGGACACTGCAATGGAACTCACGGCTTATGCTGATGCTGATCATGCCGGGTGTCAAGACACTCGTCGAAGTACTTCAGGGGGAGCTCAGTTTTTGGGGGAAAAGTTGGTTAGTTGGTCTTCTAAAAAGCAGATGAGCACTTCTATATCTTCTACAGAGGCCGAGTACATTGCTATGTCTGCTTGCTATGCTCAAATCCTATGGATGAGATCACAACTTTCGGACTATGGCTTTGCATACAACAAGATTCCTCTGTATTGTGACAACAAAAGCGCTATTGCCCTTTGTTGTAACAATGTCCAATACTCCCGGTCGAAGCACATCGATATCAGGCATCACTTCATAAGGGAACAGGTTAAAAAAGGGATTGTTGAACTATACTTCGTGAGGACGGAGTTTTAGTTGGCTGACATTTTCACCAAGGCACTTCCGAGAGAAATGTTTCAGTTTATTCTCCCTCGTCTTGGTATGAAGAGCTTGACACCTGAAACACTCAAATGTCTTCAAGAAGAAAAGGAGGAGTAAAGGATTAGCTTCACATATCCTTGTATATACTTGTATATATCTTAAATCAAAAAGAAAATAGAAAAATATAAAACATATAAAAGCCCTAAAAATCAGAAAATCAGAAAAATACCAAAAATAGTTTTTCTAGGCATGTCTTCTGTTTATAGATAACATTTACGGTCCTAGAAATGTCATTCAATAATGACACGGGTCTTTAAATGAAGCTCGAGCAGAAGTTATACTAACCGATTAAAACATGTCTCATGGCTTGCAGTTACTTCATACTGCAACCCGCGCTTTATAATGGGGAAAGCATGTCGCCAAAAAGACGGCTGTTCCTCCAACTGGGTGATGTTTACCTGGGCATGGATTACTGTACATCCATGTTTCTTCAAACTGATGTACGATTCAGTGCATCATTTCTGGTATAAGAAGAAAAGTCTTCTTTGCACCAAAAACTCCTTCTGTTCTATGATTCTTCAGGAGAGTTTTGGTGTTTCACAAGGTGGTAATTGGACTTAAATTTTCACAAATACTTGACTCTCTCAATTGAATGATTACAGCTCTTTAAATAGAAAACGGGTCATTAATTGAGGGGGAGAGTATTTGTTCAAATTATTGACACCTTTTTAAGCATTGTGCAACATCAGCAGTGACACTCTCTCGTGGTTTAAGGGGGAGCATAGTATGCTTTATAATCAGATTGTATATTAAAACCTGGCCACATTTTCTCCCTAATTTTCTAAACATATTTAAATCAATTGGGATCACAAATCTCAAAAGGTTAGAAATTTTTGATCGGGGGAGAGAATGTGATTTAAATATGAAATCTGATAAAAATGTGATGTTTTGGTCCTAAATGTAAGCTCTCCCATATGTGCTAAACTCCTTCGTATATCGATGCACATATTGAGGGGGAGAAAATGGTTTGTGATTACAAAAAGGATATGGCATCTCATGTGAGCGTGACTCAGACTTCACCAATGAATTGAGGAAACATAAACTGTCATTAATCGAAAGGATGCGTCCTGGCCGGGTAATAATTTCAAGCTGGTCTAACCAGTGATGTAAACGTTTCTCGAAGAGGACGTATCTGAGTAGAGTGTACCATTTCGAGAAACTTTCTGTGGATGTGACCAGGCCGGGTAATAATTTCAAGCTAGTCTAACTAGTGATGTAAGCGTGTCTCGAATCGGTCATGTTCACTGAAAGTGGATCAATTAAAAAAGTGCAATCTCTACCCAACATGTGCAAATTTTAATTTAAAACATATGTGCACATGTTAAGGGGGAGAATTTGAAAAATGTAAAACTCTCAAAGTGTTAGCAAAATGTGTTTCATAATCATGAACACTTTGAGAGATTTTTCAAGGATTTTTGGTTTATGGCAACATAGGATAGTCATGGTGTTATAAGGTGGCTAAGGTTAGGAAAACCGTCCTATGATCCGCCAGAGCCGGAAGGATCTACCCAGGGACAATACCAAATAGTTAGTATTAGAAAGTCCTTAGGTATGATCATGAAAAAAGGAGTAATATAAGAAAGGAGAAAGAAGGGGTTAAAAAAAAGGTGAAAAGAAATAGTCCTCCAATTATTCAACCTTAGGGCAGAAACTGGGTTCAATTCATATGCTACTGGTGGTTACTAAGGTAACACCGGTATTGAAGACAAGACGTCATGGACCCAGTGACGCACTGCACTAAACCTTCTAAACCACTCAAGTTCTCTTAAAAGGACTTGTTTCATTCTCACGGGGAACCCTGCATAATCTATTGACCGCTCATTACGAGTTATGTTGATATTGAAACAGGAGACACCGCTCCAGTCTCCGGCTACCAAACATGCACTTATCAAGTCTAGAGCCACGAAATGCATCATAAGATCTCATAGGAACACGTGTTACTTCTACACTGGTTTTTCAACATTAAGGACACCAAGTGTAAACTTATGAGTCCTACGCAGATCTTAGTAATCTGCAAGAACATTTATGAGGGAACTTACAAATGTAATTCTCAGTGATTGAATGGAAATTCCTGCCAGAGTCAACATCAAACAGCCCTGAAAGCAGGTCACTTCGGTAATTCCTTGTGGATTACGCTTAGTGGTCGCGGCGGTTTCAAACGGTCTACAGTCGTGGAGTGATCTCCAGCGACTCACCTAATCGTTGATTTACTACGGTAAATCTTTAAAGCCCTCTGTGGGTTTCTGAATTAGGAATGGCCTTGGTAAGGATTAGAGAGAGTTTACACACTATGCCGTTGACAATCTCAAAATCCGAACCTGTAAGTACCGGACGTTTTATTGCTAACTGTTGTATGCAGGAAAACCTGGCGGTTGTAGCTGATTGCTGATGCAGCTGGTTGCGGTTGTAGCTGAATGCTGAACAAGATGCCAATCCATCACCACATGTTCACACTTCAACATCATCATATTCAAAGAAGTCATGATAAAGTAAAAGACCTTTGACATTGCTTCTGCAAACTCTGATGCTGAAAATCATGACCCAGAATAGTGTGAGCATGTCGGCAAAAGAATACTACTTCACATGGAGATATACTGCAGAAAGATGACTCAAAGTCATATGTTGGATGATAACTTCAAAGTATACTCAAATATCATTCAAGGCACAAGATCAGTCATCAAAGATTCACTGCTGAAGGCACAAAGATTAATGACATTGAAGAATCAAAGTCTACGAGCTATGAAGTCAAGATCAGAGGATAGAATGCTAGAATTCATAACATTATTTCCGGGGTGACCTCCCTTAGGGGGAGATTGTTAGGAATATAAATATTCATCTGGAGACTCGGTCACCCCGAGTATTCATTAGCATTTAATAGCTCGTAGGAATATTAGTAATATTAATATTATTTGTATTAGTTTAGTTAATATAGAACTTGTGGAGTGGGTCGGGTCTTTACCCACTGTCAGCTCGCTCCACAGCCCACTCGATGCAACAATCTAGTATAAATACCCCTCTCCCCCTAGGGAGAGGGTTGGAACTTCTCAATCTTTCAATACAGTTCTCTTCACTTTCTCTCACTAAGTTCCCAACTCACTTTCTCTCTCTAAATCTCTCTAAAACCGCCGGCCATATCCACCATACTTGTGTGTTTGATTGTTATGAATATGCTATATAAAGTCATGAAGTTGTCACTCCAAACACTCAAAAATAAATCACAAGAGGGAAAACAAGAAAAGAAATGAAGAAAAGAAGCTAAAACGAAGAAATAATGGAAGACTCGTTGTTCCCGACACACCTCCACCATTTTGGCCATAATTTGAGCAGACTAACTCGGATTTAGATGATTCAAGCGGCCATGGAACTGGGAGAGAAGGATCTGCAACTTTCGTGTTTATCATTTCTGGCGAAAATGCCCCATCCGATCGATATTAGCCCGCAACCGATTCAGATAGAGCTAACTTTTTCATCCATCCGATCGGTATGGTCCCGTATCCGATCGGATGGACCAATCTGACCTTCCCAAGTTATTTTTAATGCATTATTAAGTGTCATTAAGCCCCAAGCCCGATCACTTACCTCCATTTACTCCATTTCCTGGTATTTTATGACACTTAGTGCCCAAGTTTCATACTTAGAGGCTAAGGGTTGATTTCTACTATATATATGAGTGCTTAGGCTTGGTTTTCATTGTGAAATTCTACCCTCCACCCTTAAGGACGAATTTTCACCAACTTATCTCTCCCAAAAGACCACCAACCTCTGCCATTTTCAGAAGAAGGGTCAAACACATGGAATTATTTTCTGGCTTGGTAGAAAGCGTATAGTTGATTGGAGGCTTGAAGGTTGCTATAAATCCTTTACCTTTGCCTATTGTAATTCATACTTTGGGTAAACCTTGTTACTTTTATATTTCATGATGTTTATGATTACCATGATTGTTGAATCTTTGTGTTTGATTGAAATAACCATGGAATAGTTTTGTATACTTGTTTGGATATTATGATAACTTGTGATAAAGGGATGTTTGGATATTTGTAGTGTTCGTTTGGAATATGATGATAACATCATATTTGGTAAATTGGAACTTGTCTTGTTTATTGTCTTGATTAATCATTGTTGAGTCTAGATGTCGAAAGGGTTCTCAATAGTGGTTGATTTCAATTCATTAGTCGACAAATGTTTTGGGCTTGTACTTTGTGACGATTGTATGAGAAACTTAATAAACATAACAAGTAAAAGTTTAATTTAGATTAAGGGTCGAAAGGCATCTTTTGAATATGTGTTCTAATCATTTTTCAAGTAAATGGAACTTCACGAATTAATAACATCAAAGTCTAAAGTTCGAAAGGATTCTTTCTTGTTATAGGCATAAGGCTCATGACATGACCATTTGATTGAGGCTTATACATATTTGATTTATAAAACAATAAATTATTATTGGTTCTAAAGGTCGTAAGGATTACTTTTGATAATATGTTTTCCAAACTAACCATCCTAATATCCATGTGATCATTTGTCTAAACATGTATGTTCTTTGTGTGATTGTTCTTATATTGCTTTTCTTGTTGGTTTGATCCGTGACAATCATAACCATCAACTTGTTACTTGCTTAAACAAACAAACGACACTTGAGTGCAACCAAGTCTCTTGGGACGACCTTGACTTACCAACCCCAATACTACATATGACTAGGGTATACTTGCCCGAATGTGTTCCTAGTTAATCGGTAATTCTTGTTTATAAATTTAAAGCTTCGATGGAGCGCATCAAGTTTTTTGCGCTGTTGCCGGGGATTTGGTTTTTATTCTTAGGTGTTTGTTTGTTTGCTTGTTTGTTCATTTCCTTAATATATTGATCGATTGCTTGTTTGCTAATTTGTTCGAATGTTATATTGCTCTTGCTTAAAAATGATTATTTCTTTGTTCTTGTTTGATTGCTTGTTTGCTTGTTTTCTCATGATGATTGCTTAATTGCTTCTCTTGCTCTTTGTCTAAAAAAAATTTTCTCATTTCTCATAATTGCTTAAATGATCTTGGCTTAAAAATCAAATTTTTTGATGTTGGGATTTCGTTTCATGTGTTCTAAAAATACGCATTTAAAAGTTTGCTAAATGTGCTCGAAAGTGTTTGCAAAAAAACCACCCAAACCACTCCAACCGATCGGTCACCACCCGTAAACAATTTGGTTGGAGGCTTCTGAACCAATTTTTTTTCTAGTTTGTGTTTTTCTTGTTTTTGTGAGTTTTATGTTTTATATGTTATGTGATCTCTTGCATGTCTCTGTGTTATTTGTTCGTGTTCTTTTTGTTCGGATTAGTTTCATATTAATTTTGAATACAACTATCTTGTTTTAGATTGTTTTGTTTTTATTTGTGTTACGTGATTAATTATGTTTGCTTGCGTCTATGTGCTTGTCATTTTTTATGATCGTGCTTTTATTTTCTTATTTTTATTTTAAGTGTCGTATTATGTTCTTGATGTTCTTCTAGTACATATGTGTTTATGTGTTTTATTTACTTGTGTCTATTTTCGTATTCGTTACCTTATGTCTTTTTTTTTTTTATTATTTTGTCAATAAAAGTTTATAACTGAAACTTATTAAAAAAAAAGAAAAAAGAAATTTGGTCACCAGAGTGCCAACCGAATCGGATGGAATCCATGCCGATCGGTTGGAGCTCTCGGTAAAAATTGGCCCAAGGGAAACCAACCCAACCGATCGGTTAGATCCTCTGACCGATCGGATGGACCAATCGGTAAAAAAAAATGTTATTTTCATTTTTCGTATTTTGTTCTTGTGTGTTTGTGTTTAGATCGAATAAGTTTAAATGTCTTTTGGTTTTTGCAAGAGCATCATTTCTTTTATTCTACTTAAATTTTTTTTTTTTTTTTTTTTTTTTTTCATTTTAAATTTTGTTAATTTAGTACGTTGTGAATAAATAAGTACTTGTTTTAAAAATAAAAATGTTTTGAACTTTGTGGGTATGTTCAATGGAAACCCTCACGAGACTTCACTCGTTCGCTCGGGCCACCGAGGGGTTTAAAAGGCTTGTTGCATACGCTAAATGCAACCATGATGCCTACGAAAGTGAGTTTTAGAATTTTACGCGTTTTTTGTAGTTTAGTTTATTTTTGCAGATTTAATAAGCTCTTGGAGATTTGATTATTGGTGATATTATACTTGGTGTGGAGATGTTTTGTTGAATGAGAAATTGATTAATCTCATAAGCTTATGCTAGCATTTGCTTAGCACCTTATCATACGGAGTTCGATCGTGATTTCTTGGCCCGGGAAGTTTCGTTTCTCTTGGAATATTTATTTATTTATTTTCCCAATTTTACATGCTTTGAAGTTAATTTTCATTACATTTTGGACAATGCTTAACTTAAGTGTGGGGGGGAGTAAATAGAAAAAACGAAAATACTTTTCGAATTTATAATTTTTGAGGCCAATTTAAAATTTTGTATACTTGTTTGCCCTTGTGATCTAATTGTTTTCACACTTTTAGGATAATATATTAGAATAACTGGATCAATCCACTGGTGAAATCTGTAATTTTGAAAAAATTGAGATGTGTCCCGATTAATATTGCAATCCATTCTGGGATCGATAACATTTGCTAGCACATATTATAGCCCTTTCCATTAATATGTGAGGATTTGAGCCTGTTTCGTATATAGCATACATCTTTTATGCTTGGATCTTTTGCTATGAGTGTGCCGGTGATTTATTTATTCTAGAACTTGTACTTGTAAATCATTACCAGACCGCAGTAAGATCACATTCGTGTGATATAAGTGTATTCGTGTGATAAAGAGGCATCCTTAGGAATAACACCAAATGGCCATCCGTTTACAAAATAATTTTTGCTAACCACATCGGTTAGTTAACCTCGTATTTGGAACCCATTTGTTAGCGTTTATCTTTAGTGCCAGATACCCTTAGTTCACCCTCCGAACCAATCCTTTTCATTTGTGTTACATCCAGAAAAATACAAAAATATTTTACACTTTAAACCTTAGCATAACCCTTAGTCGAAGTATAAATGGTGGTTGCTAGTTGCTTGGAATGTTGGATTGTTTTTGATGATTGATAGTTAGCCACACTTTGCCAGTTGTGTGTGCCATTCCGACAAAGACGAAGGATGCATACTTCTTATTTGTATTTTTGTGGTGTATGCTTATACGAAGTGTTGGGGGGGGGGGGGGGGGGGATGTGTATGTATGAAGAAGAAAAAAAAAGTATTAAAAAAAAGGAAAAAAGAAGAAGATAAGTCATCGCAACTATAAGGTGACAATTATAGCCAATGTGCTATATATGAAGATGAAGAAAGAAAGTTATGTGATATGTTGTTAGCCAATGAGCTAAATATGAGGAATATTATTATAGCGAATCGATGTATCGATATGGGAAAGTTCAAAGAAGAGGAAGTTGTTAACTATAATCATTTACGGGTTTGCTGTTTGTTCGGTAACTAGCAACAATGGGACTTAGACTTGACTTTATTTTTCTTTTAAAACCAATTTCATAAATACTCCCATGCCTTATCCTTGCCCTTACCAAATTACTTTATTCGCTGTTAGCTTTCAAGCATCCGTATATAGTGATGGCTTTGTGAAAATATGTAGTGCATTGATATTTTATGGGAGGGGAGGAAAACAAATCGAATTTTACAGAAGCCCAAATCTTCACAGGCCATAATTATATTTTATGTGAAAATATGTTGTTCCATAAGCTCCTATAGTGCAAACCTAAGGGTCCAAATCTTCACAGGCCATAACTTATGTACTACAAGTCGCAGCCTGGGCTCTGATACCATAATTATAACACCCCAACCCGACAAGGGCTAAAATGCTACATTATGATGAAAAATCAGAACGTACAACGCAAGCGGAAGACTTATAAACATAAAAGTTACAAAGGTTCAAAATAAATCTAAGGACATAATAAATGTAAATAATAATAACTAATCAAATTAGAATACAAGTCTGAATCAAATATAAATGGAAATAACTCCAAAGTCTAATCCAAATGCAAAAGGAATATATCGTCAAGGTAGTCCACTAAGAGCTCCTACGCACTCTTCACTCAAACTCAGCTCCCAACCTAAAACCTACCGCAGGAAAAGAAATGTGGCTGAGCTTAAAAAGCCCAGTGAACAGATATATATAATAAACGAATAATCAAACATGTATATGTAAAGAAAGAGGAAACACAGGCTCCTGTTGAATCAAATATCATCTGTCAAAGGAATGAGAGATCAAGATCATCTAAACAAGTATCATAAGTCAACTGAAATGGAGAAAAAAAATATGGTGCATTGGGGAATAACAGAAGGTATATCAAAATGTATCAAAGGTGTAGGGGTTGTCAGAAATCTATCACGAGCCCAGAAACATATCATATCATAACATCATATCATAATCTTCATAAGTAACCATAAGTAACAAAATGGAGTGATCAGCTCCCAGAATTGTGAAAGGCGTGTATTGCACACAGCACCAGTCACCAGAAATATATCATATATCATAACAGATCAGAACTAGGATGCATCCATACGCCCCTGCAGAAAATCATAATGGCCAGAAATATAATACATAACTGAAGGGACGGGGTTGAACATCACTCAACAACCCTTGAGTCATGCCATTGGTGCATCAATGACATAGTCATGAAGCCCCCATGACTAGTGATAGCTCGGGTATCAAACTGAAGGGTCAAAACAGAATGTCATAGTAATGAAACAGAATCTAAGGTCATCAGAAATATCATAATCATAGGTGCATATCAAATGGTGCATAGCAAAGGTTCATACAAAAGGGTACATAGCAAAGGTTCATATCAAAGGATACATAGCAAAGGTTCATATCAAAGGGTACATAGCAAAGGTTCATAGCAAGTTTCCATATTTAGTAACTTTATACAATTAGTAACTTTTAACACGACTTTCCAATTTAGTTAAATTCGGATTTTGGGTTCGGGATTATCAATTAGGATTGACATACTCACACATAAGTCAATACGACATTAACAAGTCACACCCGAAATGGAAACAAGTATTTGGGCACCAACATCAAAAGAACATCTTTAACACTTAGGCAATACATATATACACATTAACTGATTTTATCACAAAATTAAGCCCAATAAATAAATTTTAAAAACGTATCAGAAGCCCAAAATAAAAATCAAGAAAATTCTCATAGAAGCCCATATGTCTTAGGAGTCTACTGAAATTTTTACAGATTTTATTATCAAGTGTACACTCCCTTTTAAAATCGTTTATGCTAACATGTTCAGATTCGGATCTGCATATACACTTTAAAAGTATGCACTTAAAAACCTAACCATATTGCTTCAGAAAATTCTACAAAAATTCCAGGAGATAGCACACATATGAAATATGATTCCTATAAATTTTTGGCCTCTAGTTTTCTATGGTTTGAAAATGAAAAATCCCAAACTACAACTGAAATTAGATTCTGCAGAACAGTTTTGGTATATCACCACAATAAATTCAATCAAATCAACCTCAAATCCCTTCAAACAAATTGGAATACTTTCCTAGGATCCTAAAATAGGTTTACATGCATAAGTTTCAGTATTAAAACTTAAGAAGCTCACGTTATTAAGCACACATAATCAGCTATCAAATCTGTCAATCTCACAAATCCATTTTAGGTCACATTTAGCACCATTTTAATTATCAATTATGCATACAAGCTTACACCATTCATTCACAACTCATTTAGACATCATATTAACATACTTTTGAAATCAAATCCAAGAAACCAAGCATCAAAATCAGTTCATGTAACTTAAATATTCAAGAACCTTCTTAATTAATCACAAACAAACCCTAATTCGCTTATTCCTTTTTAATCCAATTTACTAGGTGATCAATATACATATCATTTACCGAATTAACTCATCAAAACATATATGAAAGCCTTCATTCGAATCATTCATGATCAACAATAATAACATACACACGAAAGCACATAAAATAACAACACAAAAATCACAATTCACAATTTAACAACTTAGGGTTTCATTGTCGAAAATTAGATTAACATATGACCAAAAGTATCCGCATTAACATTACAAAGTAGGTTAACACATGTTTAAGAGTATCCGAATTAATGTTACAATGATACTTAGGTCAAAACACATTGAATGGGTTGAGGTTATACTAAAATCTTAACTTGAAAGATGGTTCAGATTTTTATCACATTCTGGTCTTGATATTATGAATTTTTAGACCATACTTAAGTGTCTACTACGAAGCTAAGATTTTTATCACAGGTACCTATACATGTTGGGAACCCACTGTAATTTTCTTAGATTTTATTTCCAAGTGATAGTACCCTTTCAAAAATCGTTTTCCCAGACCTGCCCAGAAAGATGACTGCACAGACACCCAGAAAGTTTGCATTAGGAAACCCCATGAGAACCATTTAGAAAAATTAAAAAAAATTTCAATAAGTCTCTTATATCCTAAATATTATACCTGTAAAAGAAGACCTCCTAATTCCTCACCGTTTGGAAATTAAAATTAAAAACACCAGTTGAATTTCCAGACTCCTAAACTCAGGATTGACATCTAATGTTATAAAAATCAAAAAGTCATCTTTCTTACCTCCAAATATTATGAAATTTTATATGTAGATAGTACACAACCTGAACTTAGTTTGAGGCTCAAGAATCATGAAAAAACACATTGTCATCATTAATTTATGACCCTTACAACACGACCCAAAATCTGGACAGCATCACAAACAAAACCCTAACCCTAACCAACACAAGATAAAACCTCTAACACAATATAATTTTAATAAACCCTAATCATATCCATCAATTATAGTTACATGAAACAAATTAAAAACAAAAGATGTTTAAGAAAATAGGTATTTAATCATATCAAACCTTCACGGTATTATCACGAATCTTGATCTTGAGTTCTTGATGACAACCGATGGAGGCTAGAGTTCTTTTTTTCTTTTTTCTTTTTTTTTTTCCTGAATGCCGTTTATGCGAGGGGGGAAAAACAAACCGATATATATATATATATATATATATATAATATATATATAATATATATATATATATATATATATATATATATATATATATATATATATATATATATATATTTAATGGGTTAAATCAAATTTTAGTTGGGCTTAGACAGGTTTATAATTTGGTAACTAAATAAAAAGCTAGTAAACCCTATCTATACTACATATAATGCATGGATGAATCTTTCTCCTCTTGGTCTTAAAATTAAGACTTACAAGATATAATGCTTATTGTACAATACACAAAGCACTATTAATGAACTTTCTCATCAATCTTAATTTTAAGACTTACAAGTGTTAAAGCTTAATGTACAAAATACAAATCACTATTAATTTGGTCAAGATATTTAATGTAGTCAATTAATTAACTGGTCAATAAATACAATTAATGTAGTTATTAAAACACCCCTTACATAAGAAATACAAATTATCAAGCATATTGTACAATCAACTTAAACACAATTCCTGCATTAAATGTTACTAATACAAATAATAAAACTAGTTATACAAATATTCAAGCACGAACGGTCAACGGGCCAAATGGGCTCGAGCCTGAACGGGCACGGGCCAAATGGGCACTCGCCAAACGGGCACTGGTTAAACGGGCTCATGTTATACGAATGACTTTAAAAAAGACCCAAAAAGACGACATAAATTCATTAGTTAAGGAGTTGAAATACGTCACATGAAATTCTTGATATCCGTAAATTTATTATAAAAAATAACATAATAAACTAAAATATATGATTCACCGGAAAATATTATTTTAGGGTACCCGCCGCCTAGTTTTATTAAAAATACAATCTGCCCATTTATAATACATGTAGACTTATACTCCTTATAATTCAAATTATCAAATAAAATAAAATGTGAATCTAATTTTCAGGGTTTTACGGCCAAGCTCTGTTAGTCATTAGTATTGCAAGATTTTTCTGCTTCTGTTATGCCATACCGGCTTATTCAAGAAGATGAAATTGACGTTCCAATGGCAAAATAACCATTGCAAGAAACAACAATGATGGAGACCAAGGCTAAGGTTATTATACATAATGCTATATTATCACAAAAGCTATAAGGCACTTTGAATGCAATAGTGATCGGTTATGAATTTGAAGTATGTGGGAAATAGGTAGGGTTATCAATGTGGGTCCAATCATTCAATTTTGGGCATTTTCCAGGTTAGCTTTAAGTAATTGTAGATTGACCTCTTTTTCTCTTAGCAAAGTGTCCACTAAATGATTAGCGTGATAGTGAATCCAGGAAGAGGTGTTTGGCCAAAAAGAGCTTTGTAAGGAGACATACCAAGCCTGGAGTGGTGGGCAGTAGCCACTTAGCCCAAGTTGTAGGAGCCTCACTAGAAAAACACCTCAGATAGGTTTCAAGACACCTATTTAGCACAGTTGAAAATGCTAAGGTAATGTTGTGGGCGAAGAAAATAGTTCCTTCCGAATATTGCTAAGGAAATCTGGGTCTCTATCTGAGATGATTTTGTGTGGCATGCCATACAGTTTGGTGATATTACCTAGGAAGGTTTTGGCTACAACAGTTCCTGTGAAAGGGTGTTAGAGGCTTATAAAATGTCCAAACTTACTTACTATATCAATCACTACTAGAATGGTGGTGCACCCTACTTATTTAGGAAGACCTTCTATGAAATCCCTTGAGATGGTTGACCACAGCTAGCCTATTTGGAATTTCTATTGGTTGCAATAAGGCAGGGGAAACTTAGTTATCATACTTACATTTAGGGGTGGCAAATCTTGCCCATATTGTAATTTTCGGGCGTTTTTTGACACTTTTTTAAAAGTTTGGGGCGTTTTTTGCCCCCTTCTTTTTTTTTTTGATGGGCTCTTATGGGCTCTAAATGAAAATACATAAATATAGATGGGCAGATGGGCGGGCTCTAGGTTACAAAGCGGGCGTTTTTTTGCCCCTTTTATTTCTTTCTTCCTCCAGGTGCTTTTTTTCCTATTCTTTCTTCACAGTTTAACTCCTAAGCAAAATCCAACTCCTAGCATCAATTCTTCTAGATCTTTGAGCAGCTTCATTAGCTTCTTGTTTTGCTTTTCTTTCTTTTTCCAATCTTTGTTTCGCTTTTTCTTTTCGATCTTTTTGTTCTTTTTCAAGTTTTTCTCTCGCTCTTCTTAACTCAAAATCCATATTTTTTTATAAATCAGGAACGACAACTATCTTATAATAATGTTTGGTTTTTTTCTTAATCGTTTGTTGAGACAGATGTTTTTCCAGATATTTATACGAGGTTAATTAAGGTTGGGTTTCCTGTTGTAATGTTGTTCAAGAAAACTTATTATCTTTTTTTTTTTTTTTTCAACAAAATAAATGGATCGAGAATGATCTGGGGCTTTCGGGCCGCCTTTTTTGAAGCCCAAACTCAAAGCGTGTTTGTTTATCTAGAATCAGTTAATACATGTGGTGTCAACTAAGTTGACTTGACTTTGTAAACCACATGGGCATGATGGGCATAACTCAATTCAACTAAAGTTTTTTTTTTTTTTTTTTTTTTTTTTTTTTTTTTTTTTTTTTTTTTTAAACCAGCTAAAATATCAAAGTGGACTAATAATTTATCGACAAAAAAAAATATAGAGTTTAAAAAACATATGCAGTAACCATTACTGTTTATTTTTTTATTTTTACATAATAGTAATTTTACCTTTAACTAGTTAGCTAATTAATAAATACTTTTTATAAACTTTGCAGAAAGTTCTCTTTGAGTACAACAGTAACAAGAATACCAAAAGTGTCACGAATTATAATTTGCCTGTTTTAGCCCGTGCCCGTTTAGCCCGTGCCTGTTTTGGCCCGTGCCCGTTTTACCCGGATTATAATTTGCCCGTTTAGCCCGCGCCCGTTTTGACCCGCGCCCGTGCCCGCCCAGCCCGCCTGTTTTGCCACCTCTACTTACATTGTTGGCAGACAGCACATTCTCTTATAATATTCCTAATTTGGGCTTGCATCCCCTTCCAATGCACTGCCATCCTCATTCACATTGTTGGCAGACATAAATACCCTCATAACATCGTCATATGGTAGTCTTACAATAATAGATATTTTCTCGTCAACCGCACCTACATCTCATCGTACCATTGATTGGTTTAATGTGTAGAAGTAAGTAAGTAACTGTTATGAGTTCCGTCTCGATATTAAGGGTCACTGTCGAATTTTTTACTTTCTGCGGACACTTTTCCGGGTGATTGTCCTAAAGTAGTTATGGGTTGTGTTGGATTTGAATGACATGAGTTACTCGCACAATTGTTGAATCTATTATAAATCGTTGTAGTTTTAGATCATTTAGATTGGAATTAAGTTTTGAGAGCATTGTAGTTTTCTAAAAATAAATAAACAAAAATCATCTTTAATTAGTTTCATGTTGATGACAAAATTACATTGAAAAACCTCCTTTTAGCTAGGGTGTAAGCAACAAATCATTGCATTATTTGAGAAAGTGCTGTTAAGAGAATAGGGATAGGAACATCTAAAAGGTGTGGGAACCAAACGCTTCTCGCGCACTAACAGTAACCAACTGAATAAAAATGGTGACGGTGAAAAGAGTAAAGGTGGGTCATTGACTCATCATGACTCGTATTGAGACCTTGATAAGCTTGATTCCATGACTGCTGCGAAGATCCTATTCACTACTCCTCACCAGAAGAAATTCAGGTACCCTTTTTGTCAGTTTTTTTAGTTTACTTGAATTTGGTTTAGGCTTTTTATCGAAAATGTAGTGTGCAATTGCATATGTGAACACTGACTATATGCGAGTTATATGCTCTATGGAACCCTTATACATCTATTGTTTGCTAAACTTATCAAGTGTTGCATAAGAATAATAACTGATCATGTGTAATTATATTAGCTGTCACAATGGTTAGAATGTATGTAAAGACCTGCAAATAGTATAATGTAATGTTATTGTCTTATATTGTTTTGGTGCATTGTACTGAATGGGCCCTCTAGGTTCTGGTTCATGATTAATATGGCACATTAGCACATAAACTTAGATAGCGAAATGTTAAGGGGTAATTCTTAACTATACATGGATATAGAACTCGAGACAATCATGGGAGTTTCATGTTAAGGATTATGAGAATGTGTAGGGCATCGATGCGGCAACAAGTTCATAGCCTGATATGGAACTAAGGGCCAGTTTGATATATTAGAATGATTTATGTTGAATGATTCGAATGCCTATTTTTTGAATGAAGGATGGATTTTTAGCAAAGTGTTCTGAGTGGCATAATGTAGTACTAAATGAAGTATGATTTATCGATAAGAGTTCTGAAAATTGATAGATTTTTCAGTATAAAAAGAAACTGTTATACCTCCCAGACATCATGACATTCTTGATTCGCATTTTCTGGAGCAAGGAAGCAACTTAGATCATATCATACTTATTTACATCTTTTCGATATGTCTGTGTGTATAAGATATAGCTTACTACTTGATTTACATTCATATTAAAAGGTTATAGGATCTACAAATGCTATGGATTTCGATTATATATCTAAGTCTAGAAGCAATGAATCTGTACATTACAGCTAACTTTAATACAACAATCAAATGGAAAATTAGTTTAAATACATCAGTTAACATAGGGTTGCTATGAAAATCATTACAGATATATGCATCTTTATACACCAAATTCTTATAAAAATTGAAATTTCCCTAAGTCTATTAATCTCTTCCAGTGATTGTTGTCATCAATCAGTTTTGACCATGGAAATTCAGTCACATGGAAGACTGTACACTTGATGTAGTGAGTTGGATGCAGTAAATAAACTCCCCTCATTTGTTTCACTTAATTTGTGCAATTGTTGGTATTTGCAGCATGAAAATTGAAGAAGCCAAGAAGGTAAAGGCAGCTGAAGAAGACGTAATAAAGTCTAATCCACAAATATTGGAGGTAAAAGAGACTTGATAGCTTGAAGAAGACCGTTAAGGAAATGGTGACAGAATCTAAAAACCAACGAAGCATTAAAGTTTCAGAACAACAACACGAAGGTGACAAAACACAGCTTGCAGGCAAGACTGTAGTTGAAGACCGTTCAAATAACCAGGCTTCAAATAAGCAGGAAACACAACAGACTGACAATCAAAAGGCTACACAAGGTCCATCTAGTGATAAGAAGTAAACAGCAAAGGTTCATCATCCATGTATCAGATGTGATAGGGCTCTGGTATGAACCCTTTTTTTTAGCAAAGGTGGGACCGAACCACCATATAGTTGATCTGTTTTTTGTTATCGAATCCCTCATTTTGGGGATTAGAGTGCTGTAAACTTACCAATTTGAAAATGTATATGAATTTATATGTGAGCTTCTGGTGATAATTGAAACAAGGGGACTGAAAGTGTTTTAACTTTGTAACTGATGATGCGATCGTGGAGGAGAGGATTACTCGCTATTGGATTCATTCTGCGACCATTCGGAGCTACCACTTCCAATTTGCTCCTCCTAAGGTTCATGGCCCAGATGATGTAAGTTTTTTCAATAATATTTCTTGAGCTTATTGAAATTTCATTAAACCTGTTTCTAATGCTGATAAGTTATCCCCCGTGTTGTCATGAATTTTGGAGGTCACAGGTGAACCTTAGATAAACGTGAAGATGACACGTCAGCTGTTCTGAAATTGGTGGGAGGCATTCTACAAAAAGACTGAACTGTTATGTTGGCTTCCCACTTCCCATTTTCTATTGCGAAAGCTGATACAACTGAATTACTCTTTGTTTCAACACAGTAGACATACAAGTATTGCAATGTTATTACACAGTTATTGCAATGTTTGTGAACATGATTAAGCTACAACCAACCCTTTTGATTTGCTGATACTAGTGGCAATATGGCCATGTTTGGTAAACTCATCAAAACGGGTAAAAAAACAATAGGACGGGTCAGATAGGGTTCAGTTTGACCAGACTACACTCTTTATGTACAGGTCTTTTGTATTTCATAAATAACTGATAGTTATAAATATGATGTAAAAAAGTATTAGTGAAAACAATAATGATCTAATAATAATTGAATATTGAGTGGTAAACACTTGAATACACATTGGTACACTTTTAAGCCGCTTGACCCATTGTCAATAAAACATAACCCAACTTTGACGCGTTTTCACTATAATGACTTGAAGTTGCTCCCCTCTAGAACTCCATTTTTTGTATGTGTTTGGCGTGTTATTTATGGATTTGGTCCTTTAATTTGCACAGTTCTGTGTATAGATTTTCCCCACTGAGGTTATGCTAAATGACTAAATCCAATTGGGATGTTGAGGTTATCAATTACTAATTTACTATAGGACAGAAGGTATAGTTACAAACCTCCATGGGGAAAATGAATAAGAGAAATAATGGATATGCATACTTTTGTGTCTAACGGATTCGATGTTTGACAAGTAAGGTTATACATTTTTTTTCCACTTTTAACATATATACGAGTACCCGTGCATAGCAACGGAAATTCCTAGCGGCAGACAGTTAACGATATGCAATATTGCGGTAAGCTATCATTATTGCATAAGCAATCATTCTATCTTGTAATGCATCTTCTATTGCAGTAATGCAAGCATCACAATCATTATTGCATAAGTTATCATTCTACCTTGTAGTGCATCTTCTATTGACCAGCCAAGAATCATAGGTCGCATTTAGAATAAACATAGGGGTTTTGATGCGGGGAACAATGTTCTGCGGGAAGAAACTGAAAAGAAACAAGTGTTACAATAATAAAAACAAGCATTGATATTGTAGAGGTGGTGAAATGGGTACACCGTACACGCGGGTTTGGTAACAGGTAAGAACGGGTGAAATTTGTGCTTGGAATACCAAGTTACAACCATGACTATCAAAAGAGTTTTAGACGTTAATTTTCGATTTTTTTAGTGTGTTATCCTTCTCTAAAGTTTGTTAGTTTGTTAGCTTCTTTGAGAAAGCTTAGCCAGTTATAGAAACCTCTAATAATATTTCTTTCTAAACAAAGTCGAAAAGCCTGCAAATAAGCTCTAATTTTAACGGCAATCAACCTTATAAATAAACATTTAGCAAGAAGCTAGAAACTCAATGATACAAAAAGTTCTTACAAAGAATTACTTGTTTATCTAACCAATTTATCGTTTGAAAGCCCTATTACGATTGATCAGAAAGCCACGAGTGTGATGAGATTTTAATTTCTTCATCAAGCGTGTCTCTTCTTAAGAGGCTTTGAATTAAAGCACACACGGTTTCTTAGCTTATTGTGTTTCAAATACGAGCTAACCACTGCTTATAAGATGAGCAAGAAGTGTTCTAACAATGTTACATTAAGTCAGCAAACATTTTACCAATTATAAACAAAAAGAACCTATCATTCAAAAATAAAGTGATCAAAGATCAAATTCACTTACCTTTCTTATGTTTAGATATTTGCACAAACTAAAATGATAAAAATCCTACACTTACAACCATAGTATAATCATGCAACTCGAGCACAAACATGAATCAATGTTCGATCTTTCACAGTTAACCACATTCATCTAATGAAGTGGTGAGTTAAGCCCCTCTTGAGACGATACTGGATGAGCGGGTTGGTGTCTTTTTGAAGGAAATGATGAAGTTTTCCTGAAAGATGCTCTTTTCTTCAAATTATGTAGGGTTCTTCGCGTGTAAATTTTTCTAACCATTGGTTTCGCTCGTTCCTTCAACTTGAGTATAACGAAGAACAATAGTCGGTAACATATTATCACTGCAACAACCGCTGCTAAATCCCACCACTTTGAGTATTCAATTGGGACCCCCAGAGCTGAGGTTAGTATCAACTCGCCTGGAAGCTTTGGTCTGCCTTCGTTATCAGAATCAAACTCCAATCCTATCATGTCATTCTTGTATGCTCCCCAAGAAAAATGCATGTATATTCATTCAAAAAATTTGTGCAAAGCAACAACCTAAGTATTCTACCAAACATTTAAAATTTGTTGTTAAGTGTTGTAAGTCAGTGTTACCTGCAAAGTCCATGACATATAATTGATGTAAGACACCGGGTATCTCCAAAATATCTTTGGAAGATCAGGGATAAGACGGAAGAGCCCTGCTGTCATCATCATCACACCCTAGATAGAAATAAGAAATCAACACTTAGCGATTTTGATTGAGATTCAATTCAAGAAAATCAAATGCCAATGAAAAGACTAATGAATATTACTATGAAACCAGCACCGATGATGATCCCCATTAAGAAATTAGGAACAAGTGAAGCGATAACCATCATGGAACTCTCAACTGCAGCAATTGATAGTAGAAGATCAAGGCACGCGTAGGTTAGATGCTCAAACCCAGGATGGAATTTCACCATGTTATAAGTAATTGATGCGGTGCTAAATGACATTAGTATCAAAAATGGCAGCGATGATAAAAAGTTTGAAAGAATGAAAACTGCAACGCCATAGTGCCCGTTGAGTCTTTCTTTGTCGAAAATCTGCACGGAAATGATTTTATTGGTTATACTGAACTGAATAATACCATTCATGTAACAACTCATCCCACAAGGACACACATAAAGGTTTGATAATAATGGCTTGATTTCAAGAATTATACTCATTTGGCGGTTTAACTCTCAAACTCTTTTTTTTTACAATGTTTGTATCCTGAACTTTTTTTCCGCCTTTCTGATTATTCCATTTATTCATATGTCTGGTTATGGGACGAGTGTACTAAATTAGGCTTAATTAAAGTATTACCTTCATTTCTTCAATGAAGGAAGGGAAGCCTCCAATTGACATAAAGATCATAAAACCCGAAATGAACCCTCCACACGCTCCACGAGCCATCATCGCGTTGTAATTTGTTCCAATATTATAAAAGACCGTACCAACACATAACGAGACAGCAATGTACACCCCTATCCTCAACCAATAGTACCCAAAATCTCTAGACATGTTTACACAAGATCTCTTTAATGTTGTTAGTTGCTTCCACCAACAGGCCTTGCTTCCTTTCATTCTTTCAACCACAAGTCCTTTCTATAAATATGAAAAAAAAATTAAAATAAACGCTTAACAAACTGATATACTGATATGCTAGGATAGCTGAAAAGAACGAGGATTACAATGTTTAAGATTTCTTTGATTCTGGCTTTTGCAGCTGCTGCATATTTTGAGGAATTGTACTTGTAAACAAGCATTCCTTTGACTTGTGCTGTAGTTGAGCAATTTAATGTGCTAGTGGAAATAATTTGTGTGTCCTGCATTACATATATGAAACAATGTTGTTATCTAAGAATCAGCTTGTGACTGATTTTGTAGTGTATAAGTACTAAACATTGTACCCGTAGCCTCTGAGAACCCTGTAGTGTTGCGTTGATCCTATCAAAATCTGAGTTGATGCATCGCAGAAAGTGATCTGAAGGGTTTCTGCGACTTGGACATGGTACCCCCGCATCCGCAAAGAACTAAATTCCCGTTAATAAAAAGGAGTGAAATGAGACACACTTTTAAATGTGAGTTTCTTAAAGAATGTAATACCTAAATGTACTCAACATACCTCAATGGCGGATTTGGCTTCACCAAAGAATACAGTTTCGCCACCCGACAACAAAAAGAGATCATCAAAAAGTGCAAGAACTTCACTACTCGGCTGGTGAATGGAAGAGACAACTGTCCTCCTACCATCTTGAGCCACACTTCTAAGAGCCTGAACGACAAAGAACGCGGATGAACTATCTAGCCCATAACTATATATACAGTAACTTTCGTGGCGGCGGGAGGTCTCGGTGGCTTCGTGGTGGAGTGGAATGGAAAAAAAAAGATGGAAAAAATAAAAAAATCAGATTCATAATAAAAAGATGGAAAAAAAAAAGTCAGATTCATTATAAAGAATCATATTCATATAAAATTAAAAAGCCGCATATTTATTATTAAAAGAAACAGTTTTATATGTAAAAAAACTCGAGCAAAGATAGATTAATGTAAAAATCTTTTAATTAATAGGCAGCAGAAGCTCTTTCCGGCGAGACATGAACGGTAACAGCTTTCTCCGGCAACAGCGGTGGCGGAGGGACGGCGGCTGTTAAAAAAAGTACCAAAAAGGTTATAAAAATTCAGATCCTCAAATAAAAACTACAAATCTGTCAAAGAAAACCTTTAAAACTTTATTAATAATCATAGATCTATTAAATAACTCAAAATACCTCAAAACTTGAAAACCCTTTTTGGTGGGCGTGGTCTCGGTGGTCGTGTGCTGTGGTGATAGGGCTTTCGTTGGAGGTGCGGCTTTAACAGTGGTGGCAGATTTAGAAGGTGGCGGCGGCGAATTTAGAGTGGGTGTAGGTTTGTGTGTGTTTTAGGTTAGAGAGAGAAGGGAGTTGATATGTGTGATTGTGTGTGTGTTTTTTTTTTAAGAAATAAAGCGGAAGTGAAAGGTGGGTGTTTGTTTGAAAGGGTAATTTGGGAAATACATTAATTTCAACATTTCACTTATTTTGACTTTTCACTTTTTCACTGTTGACCATACATTTTTTTTCCACTTTTATAACAGATATATACGAGTTCTTTGATTTTGACACGTCATTATCTTTTTTTTTCAGTCACAAAAGTAGCCTTATAATGAGTCATGTAAATAAATGTTTTTTATATGGAAATTAACAGCCAGATAACTAGAAAATTAATTGATTCGAGCCATCTCAATTGTTTGTATAATAGATCTTGATTCACAGTAAGAATAACCATACCCTCCCATATATATATAAGTCATGAATCAGATCTTTAACCTTCAAAATCTACCCTAATCGTCCATCTTTTTCAATTTGCGGAATGCTTTGGCTCTTGTATTGTCTAACCTGAGCAACAAGACATCGAGACCAATTATGATATGGTCTCTCAGCTGATTTTCATTCTCATATGACAATGTAGATGACTTTGAGATGTTAGATGTAGTGCACGTATAATTTGGACAAAACCAAGTTCTAAAAAAATCGATATGACAAACTAGATGATTTTGAGAGGTTAGGTGTGTCATAATTTGGACAAGCCAAGTACTATAAATTATGTGTTAAAACAGCCAAACTTGTGTAAAGCATGAACTGTGTAAGAGTTGGACCAGGTATGTACAAACCCTACGGCACTAGGTTAATATGGGACTAACCCGAGACTACCAACTCATATTAAACATAAGCCCAGAAATGCCACAAACAGAATTAGTGACCAATCAAAGGCAAACAACACATTGAATAATCCATTGTAAAGAATATATAAGATACACGGAACAGTCTACTATGAACCATCACGTATAGATGAAAACAAGTAATCAAAATTTCCAAAATTTCCTTGAGCCAAAAATGCTAGATAAGGGAGAAAAAAGCAAAGCTTTGACCATATAAAGTATGATAATCAGGCAAAACCAAAGACGACAAAAAACAAAAAAAAAAAACAGAATGCTAATTTTACTGTTGAGTACACAAGTCAAAATACCTCGATCAAAATTAACAACAGAAAATATCCAACTATCTAATGTTTCGACATAAAGAGTTAATTCATCTTACTAATCAACTCATTGATTTGATCCTCACGATTACCAGAATCACCTCCATTCTTGAACGGCTTTTTCTTACCCTGCAATACCTTGTTATCCGGCTTGTTCAGGTTGAAAGGACACAAGAAACTGCAGACTTCCTTAAAATGTGGACCCACATTTGCAATCTCGTTTACAATGTCTTCTATGCATATAATTTTGTGCTCGCCCATTGCCTGCCATAAACAATATCTCAAATTAACTTCTATAAATCATAAAAGAAAACATAAACAAGGAGACCCATCGAAAACTGAAAACAAATCACATACCTGTTCAATGATGTTATTGTCTGTCAAAGGAAAGACCTGTTTGTTAACTTTTGCCAAACCCTTCTTGTATATCAGCTCGTTTACACTCTTGAGATTAGGGTACCTTTAAAATGTCCAAAAATTCCAAGTGTTATGTAAGGCACCATAATACTTTAACTTATTATATAAAAAAAAGGTCAAACAGTCACTTATATTAATTACTTACCCATAAGTCACATACGGTTCCACTTTTTGTAGAATTTCCAATACTCTCTCATTTGCCTTGACAAAAACACCAGTGAACACTCTCCTCAGTCTTAGAGAGTATAAGTGTTTCCTTGTTTGTGAACACATGTCGTTTTTACTGAAAAAAGGAGTATAAGTTATGACACTTGAAGGAAAAAAAAAAACAATGGATCGTAATCATTGCCAAAGAATAACGAAATATCATTGGTGACAGACCCTTGAATACGTATGACGAACAGGAGCTTTGACTGAGGGAACATAGATGCTTTTACTGGTCGTTTTCCTCGATGTTTCATTTTGATGAGATCAGCTTCCTGGACAATAAAAAAATCGAAAACTTGGTTAACAAAACAAATTAAGGGTTAAATCAGTATTTGAAAAGTACTAATAAATACTATTTTGGCGTAAAGACACTTACTTTATCACGGTATTCTCTGATAAACTGTTCGGGCTTCTTGATAACAAAATTATCACTTTTTGATTTCTTGACCCTTTGTTCCAACTGCTCTTTCCTTCTATTTGCCCAATCCTCATTGTTCTTCCTTTTCTTTAGAACAATCTCATTAACAAAGTTAAGCGGCTTTGGTTCCTCTTCGGCCATTATGGTTAACTCTACCTAACAAAAGTACAAAGACATATGAGAAGTTTGGCATGTGCCGCACAACATATAACGAAGATAAACAAAGAAAACAAGCTTGACAGACACATGTTGCTCATGTTCGAAACAAGGGTAGCTCAACATGAAAAACTTTTTGTGAACAGCCTTTTGAGCATATAATGTTCTAACTTCTAACATCACAAACTCAAACTTGCAAAACATATACGCTTCCCGGGTCCAGAAAACACCAAGACGCCTTTTAAGCTCCATATAAACTAACAATTTGTATATACCCTTGACTATCTATGATAAAACAAGATCACGTTTTGATCCAATGGCCATTTATAACCCGAAGCACAAGTCTAATAACTAGCAATGCCACACTCTTCGCCAAAAAATAGCAACAAGCAGTATCACGTCCAATGTCAAATCTCTTAGATAAAGCATAAAACCATATTCATTACATTAAGCATATATCTTATCTACCTTCAACACAAAAATAAATACAGTAAATAAATAAAAACTAACATAGCAAAAGGCAAAATTAATCCAAGAAATTAAAGGGTTTTGTTTAGTTATGTAAATAAATGAATACCCAGAAATCAATTTGAAAATGGTCTAGTGTGCTTACCGGAAACTGATACGCAGACTTTTGTGAAATTAGGGTTTAAAAAAAGGGTGGTGTTGGATGTTTATAGGTGTATTTAGAACAAAATTTCTGGTTCACAAACTAAACAGCATGTATAGGTGCATAAATTTATAAAACAAGTAGAGGAGTAGCTGCCGTGATACAGGAAATAGATATAGATCCAACCGTTCGTCTAGTGTCGACAGAAGATAAGTATAAACAATGAATATTAACAACCTTAACAATTCGAACAAATCAAAACATATTAAACTAAACCCATATAGCAGAACAGCACATACAACATAAGCAAGAAAGTAACACACACGATCTTACCAACGACGCAGATACCTTCGATCTAGGGTTAGAAAGAAGATGGTTACAAAGAGATAAGCGGCGCAATTTTACACATACCCACTACACGTGCCTAGCTATAAGAAGAGGAAAAAAAAAAAGGGCTAAAAAACGGGCTGGATAAAGCAGATGGTGGGCTGAGGCAAATGGGCCAAAAAAAATGGTGATGTAAGCTTGCGTCACTTAACCGTGAATTAGTATAGTCATTTTTATGTATAAAGCAAGGATATCCAATATTCTAAAATCAAGAGCACAACTCTGAAAAATAATACTCTAGTATTGCATCATACAAAATAGGATTTCTTTTTTAGACCAAACTTTCGGGTGTTCACATATATTAAACAACAACAACAATAGACACAGTGTATAAATAAAGCTAAAACGTAAGAATAAATAGTATTTTGTTCAGGGGCTTACCGGAAGGAATAGAGACAGCTGAAGAATGAAAAGAGCGACCAAGTGAGAAAAATGTTTTTAGGTTTTAGTTATAGGAGACGAGGTGGCTTTTTAAAACTAGGCCTATAACTTGGGTTGTTTATGGGCTAAAACCAAAATGCAACTTGTTAGGCCCACATTTCAATACACATACGAAACATGAAAGTAGATATCTTGGTAATAATAATAATAATAATAATAATAATAATAATAATAATAATAATAATTTTAAAAAAAAAAATGAGTTACGCGATCGAGTCGAGTTGAGTGAATTCAAGCTCAAAAGCATCTGTTAGAACTCGAGTTTTGCTCTTTGGCTTGCTAGCTTTTGGACTAGATTACAAACTAGGCATGTGCCATGTCAATGTGGATTGGAGTAACAAAATATAAACGTTGGGTGCACAATTTTTTTTTATTTTTATTTTTTTACTACGTATATAAAGAAAATAAAGATGAAATAAAAGATATGGTTTTATTAAAACTAGTAACAAATTAAGAGTACATATATTTCTTTTGATATAGTAGACTAACTAAACAAGACATGTATTTGTGTGAAACAAAACTTCAGGACCATGTTGATTTCGGAGAAAACGATATTTTTAACGAAAATTTACACTAGGCGGCAAACATCCACCTGGTTCCTAGTACACTGTAGGATATGGCGTAGGATTTAAAAAAAAATTCTTTAGCTTGTGCGTTCCTTTGGAAAATATTTGAACCAAAACTTGTTTACAAGCTCTCAAACTCTCAAACTGGTACTTATCACAAACCAGTGTTAAAAGATGGCAATCTTGATGGTTTTTTTTTTTTTTTTTTTTTTTTTTTTTTTTTTTGAACGAGCAATCTTGACGGCTGGTTCTTATATATTTACATAGGCTATCTATATCGAAAGGTATTGTGGCATTAAATTAGACACAGATCTTAAGAACCACCTTATAACTATTTATCAAATATCTTATATATCATTTACTAAAATAAATTTGACAAAGGTAATGAAGAACCACCTTGTAACAGTGTTAAAATATGATAATGGTGCTAATGAAAAAAAATATATTTAGAATATTTACGGAAAACAAACATTATACAATGAGAAAATAAAAACCAGAATTAAGAGCATCTCAATCCTTCAAAGGTTTCATGCGTTGCCACATCAACATATCAACTTTTTGCAAAAGAACTTCGCAATGCATCAAATTCTTGACAGTTTTATACATTTCCACTTCACCATCTTAATTTTAACTTATATATCACTACTATGTGTATGTTGATAATTAAAAGTTGGGATAATTCTTTAAATGCCCCACAAGTATAAGGGTACTCACTTTAAATGCCTCAAAAATTAATTTCCTCCAAATACCCCATGGGAGAGGGTCGCCCAAATATCTTGGGCGGATTTTCTAAAATTGTGCCAAGTGTCCCCTACCATGTCCCTACCAAGTACTAACATGGTACCACTTACAATAGGTACTTTCTTGCGCGACTGGGTCTCACATTTCTTGGGCGACTTGGGTTTTTTGTCTTTTTGTTAAAAAGTATAGTCTTTTTTTATTATATAATAGTACATACGTCTTGGGCGACTGGGTCCCACATTTCTTTATTCTTAGGCGACTTGTTAGGTAGAGGGTATACTTTTATATTACTTTATTGTATTGAAACTTGTGTCATACTTTTTATATACAAAATACTCTCAAAAATACAAAATTACTCTTTATACTTTTAATACTTTTAATAAATTTTATATTTTTTATACTTTTAATTTCTATACTTTTAATTCAAAATAAGAAGTGTATGAAACACACTTCTTTCTCTCACTGAAAGAAACTCCTTTCTCTCACTCTCACTTTACTCTTTCGATCTAGGGTTAGTCACACACAAAATACACTCAACCAAGTCGATGAACAACAGATCGAAAGCCCAACTCTAGCAATTAGACACACACAGATCGAATCACACTTCTTTCTCTCACTGGATAGGTTTTCGATTTAGGGTTACGGTAAAGTAATTGGATTCGATCTAAGGAAATAAAAAATGGTTTGGGGTAGGGTTAGTAATTATCTTATCGATTTAGGGTTACTCTAATTTAGGGCTAGGGTTTGTTGTATTGTTTTTTTTTTGTTGTTGATTTATCTGAATATTTAATTGTTAGAGGATTATTTAATTGTTTTTTGGTTTATCTGGTTATTTAATTGTTTGTGTTTCTTTAATTAGGGTTTTTTAGTGTTAGGGTTTATGTATCTGTATGTCATGTTTTTTATTGTTAGCTTTTTCTTAATTATTACCTGAAGATTGTATATAAAGTTGTGATTTCATTGCTAGTGATTTGAGTAAACTATGGTTGTTACATAGTTAGATAGTTAGATGGCTTGTATATTGTGCCTAAGTGTGACAGATGATGGCTGTTTTGGGAGTTGTAACTTGTGGTTGTTACATAGTTAGATGGCTTGTATATTGTGCTTATATATTGTGGTTGTTGTTGTTAATCTGCCTAAGTATGCCCAATGTGTTATTGGAAAGTCAAACTTCACACAATTTTACAAAACAATTTTCAAGTGCGAGCGTTGGAAACCTTTGTTTTTGTCTTTGCGATCGATCTAAGTGTTGTATCACCACGGTGGTAATCGGCTATTCTATGGGAAACAACTAGGGTAAACGGATCAAGGGGTGATTCCGGGCGACCTTAAACCATAGATGGTCGGTTTACTTAACCCGGTAGAGTTGGGCTCAGATATCGGGCCTCAGATTATTCATCCTGCTTGTGATTAAGACACGGCGGAGGTAGTCTGTACTCCCGATCAGGTTCAAACTACACGGGAAACTGTTTTGACAGCTTGTGATCTTGCGAAGACTTAGTGCATCGGCGGTACACACAATCTTGTAAATTTATTTGCAAAATTTTGTGAACTTAAATTTTCCACTAACAGTTAGTGTACGGATATGATAAAGTATTTGGAAAGTTTAGTTTACCTTGAATTTAGTTTAAAGTTGCTATTTCTGGTCTTAAGGCTCACGCTGTCGTATATTATGATGTATGTGGTCCATTAGGTACGTAGCTCAAAAACATAGTGGGAGCCTTTTGATTCTCTTATTGGGGAAGACTCCTTCCTTGTAATGAGGATTGAGAACTCGGTTTCTTATTACGTGTTATTGCTTTAAGACATATGATATTTGCATATTTATGGTCTGCCTTTTCTTATTATTTTCCTAAGCTGGCTTTGTTTATTGTTTTTTGGTTTATCTGATTATTTAATTGTTTGTGTTTCTTTAATTATGGTTTTTTAGTGTTAGGGTTTATGTATCTGTATGTCATGTTAATTATTGTTACATACTTGTGGTTGTTACATAGTTAGATGGCTTGTATATTGTGCCTAAGTTTGACAAATGATGGCTGTTTAAAGAGTGGTAAATTGTGGTTGTTACATAGTTAGATGGCTTGTATATTGTTCCTAAGTGTAACAGATGATGGCTGCTTTGGGAGTTATATATTGTGGTTGTTTTTGTTAATCTGCCTAAGTGTGCCCAATGTGTTATTGGAAAATCAAACTTCACACAATTTTACAAAATAATTTTCAAGTGCCAGCGTTGGAAACCTTTGTTTTTGTCTTTGCGATCGCTCTAAGTGTTGTATCACAATAGTGGTATTCTATGGGAAACAACTAGGGTAAACTGATCAAGGGGTGATTTCGGGCGACCTTGAACCATAGATGGTCGGTTTACTTAACCCTTTAGAGTTTGGCTCAGATATCGGGCATCAGATTATTCATCATGCTTGTGATTAAGACACGGCGGAGGTAGTCTGTACTCCTGATCAGGTTCAAACTACACGGGCAACTGTTTTGACAGCTTGTGATCTTGCGAAGACTTAGTTCATCGGCGGTACACACAATCTTGTAAATTCTTTTGCAAAATTTTGTGAACTTTAATTTTCCACTAACAGTTAGTTTACGGATATGATAAAGTATTTGGAAAGTTTAGTTTACCTTGAATTTAGTTTAAAGTTGCTATTTCCGGTCTTAAGGCTCACGCTGTCATGTATTATGATATATGTGGTCCATTAGGTACCTAGTTCGAAAACCTAGTGGGAGCCTTTTGATTCTCCAATTGGGGAAGACTCCTTCCTTGTAATGAGGATTAAGAACTCGGTTTCATATTACGTCTTATTGCTTTAAGACATATGATATGTGGGACAGGTAACCTGTCCCTTAGTCATACTTACTTATACACTTGTTACTTAATATGCACAAGCCTAAATTGCTTATTATTAAAATGGTTTTGATTTATCATGTTAGCTGTATTAGGTTCTTTCTGGTTAGTCTAGGATGTTTACTTATACGCCATGATCGAATAAACTTGTTACTTGTAATATGGACTTTTACATGTTTTCCGGTCTTAAGGCTCACACTGTCATATATTATGATGTATGTGGTCCATTAGGTACCTACCTCGAAAACCTAGTGGGAGCCTTTTGATTCTCCAATTGGGGAAGACTCCTTCCTTGTAATGAAGATTGAGAACTCGGTTTCATATTACGTGTTATTGCTTTAAGACATATGATATTTGCATATTTATGGTCTGCCTTTTCCTATTATTTTCCTAAGCTGGCTTTATTTATTGTTTTTTGGTTTATCTGATTATTTAATTGTTTGTGTTTCTTTAATTATGGTTTTTTAGTGTTAGGTTTTATGTATATGTATGTCATGTTTTTTATTGTTATATACTTGTGGTTGTTACATAGTTAGATGGCTTGTATATTGTGCCTAAGTTTGACAAATGATAGCTGTTTTGGGATTTGTATATTGTGGTTGTTGTTGTTGATCTGCCTAAGTGTGCCTAATGTGTTATTGGAAAATCAAACTTCACACAATTTTACAAAACAATTTTCAAGTGCCAGCATTGGAAACCTTTGTTTTTGTCTTTGAGATCGATCTAAGTGTTGTATCACCACGGTGGTAATCGGCTATTCTATGGGAAACGACTAGGGTAAACGGATCAAGGGGTGATTCCGGGCGACCTTGAACCATAGATGGTCGGTTTACTTAACCCTGTATAGTTGGGCTCAGATATCGGGCCTCAGATTATTCATCCTGCTTGTGATTAAGACACGGCGGAGGTAGTCTGTACTCTCGATCAGGTTCAAACTAAGCGGGCAACTATTTTGACAGCTTGTGATCTTGTGAAGACTTAGTGCATCGGCGGTACACACAATCTTGTAAATTCATTTGTAAAATTTTGTGAACTTTAATTTTTCACTAACAGTTAGTGTACGGATATGATAAAGTATTTGCAAAATTTAGTTTAAAGTTGCTATTTCCGGTCTTAAGGCTCACGCTGTCGTATATTATGATGTATGTGGTCCATTAGGTACGTAGCTCAAAAACCTAGTGGGAGCCTTTTGATTCTCCTATTGGGGAAGACTCCTTCCTTGTAATCAGGATTGAGAACTCGATTTCTTATTATTTTTCTAAGCTTGCTTTATTTATTGTTTTTTGGTTTATCTGATTATTTAATTGTTTGTGTTTCTTTAATTATGGTTTTTTAGTGTTAGGGTTTATGTATCTGTATGTCATGTTTTTTATTGTTATATACTTGTGGTTGTTACATAGTTAGATAGCTTGTATATTGTGCCTAAGTTTGACAAATGATGGCTGTTTTGGGAGTTGTATATTGTGGTTGTTGTTGTTAATCTGCCTAAGTGTGCTGAATGTGTTAATGGAAAATCAAACTTCACACAATTTTACAAAACAATTTTCAAGTGCGAGGTAACATGTCCCTTAGTCATATGATATGTGGGACAGGTAACCTGTCCTTTAAATTGTTTCTTATTAAACTTGTTAGTTGTAAATAGTCAGTTTTACTTGTAATACTGACTGTCCACATGTTTTCCGGTCATAAGGATCAACCAAATGCATTAAACAGTTTGTTAAACTACATTAAAACCGTTTTTATTCATGCATTGTTAATTAACATTAAAACCGTTTTCATTGATGCACGATGCTCTCTCTAGCGTTGTAGAATATACATAATTAATATGTATATTCGCCACATATAAGTGAGCAATATCAAACATAGAACTGGAATTAAGAAAGTCTGATTGCGCAACCTCAATTATTAGGGCAGATCTATCTAACGTTGTAGATGGGTTCTATTGCTTAATTTGGAACCCGTCTTATACTGGTTGTGTGTTTGATCTTGATAATCAGTTTTGGCACTTTCAAGAATGTAGCTTCATTAAGACTTTTGTCCGTACAATCAAAATACATTCGTGAAAGTGCCAAAGCTTGTTATCAAGATCAAATACACAACCGGTATAAGACGGTGTCCAAAAAAACAAAGCAATGGAACCCATCTACGACGTTAGATAGATCTGCCCTTATAATTGAGACGTTTTGATTGCGATAATGATATAGTGTGTATGGTTCATGACTATCCACACTCCTTCATTATCGCCGTCAAGACGAGTCCTGTTACTCAGACTCTATTCTAGACTCAACATTTGCATATTTTAACTGGTTAACTATTTTTGGTCTTCCTTTTCTTATTATTTTCCTAAGCTGACTTTATTTTTTATTTTTTTTCTTAAAGGAATATGAAGCCAAAGTCATCGTTAGGAGTAAATTGAAACACTTTTCCTAAATTAGAGAAAAGTTGAATGAAAAGCGAAGGAATTTATTTATGACTACCTGTTTTGGAGGATGGTTGGATATTTTATTTTTTGACCATGAACCGCATATGTTAGATTATATACTACAAAAACAGGGTTATGTAGATGATGCACACTTTGACATGCCCCTCATATATAATGTGGATGGTCGTAGTCTACATTTTGGTTGTCCCGAGTTTTCTCTAATAACATGTTTTCATTTTGGAAAATGGGTTAGCTCTGACTTGTATAGTAAAGGGGATATAAAATTTAAGACAAGGGTATTTCCAAAAAAAATGGGGGTAAGACTTTCAAACTTAGATCTTCTTGGTGTTCTTGAGGATGAAGAGTTATTCGGTAAATTATCTGATGAAGATGCAGTCCGTGTGTGTCTACTGTTAGCGCTAGAGGTAATTTTTATGGGTCGGTTGTTGGCTGAACAAGTGGATGATAAACTCCTGCGTTTGGTTGAAGACCTTGAAGCATGGAATTCGTTTCCATGGGGGGAGCACATTTGGAGGCAATTGTACAACCAGATACTGAATGTCGTAGACAGACACAAGTGGGAACACCTTAAAGGACTAGAAGCATCTCGGAAGTACGTTCCAACGTATACACTTGCAGTATTTGTTTGGGCTTTCAAGGTTATTCCTTTTTTTCGTATAATTGTATGAGTTTTTATTGTTGGATTATCTTTGTCAGCCTAACGCAATCTTTAACTTTATAGATATGGATTCTTGAGTCGTTTGAAAGAAGCAATAATTGGTGGAATAAAGTCCCAGATGTCATACCAAGGGTTGTAGCCTGGTCAAAGAAAGAAGTGTTTACAAGATCGGATTATGGATTGCTATTTGGCAAGGTAAAACCTTATAGAATATCATATTTCCTACTATCTATTTTCTTTTGTGTTGTATTCAACTTATTTTTTGATCTTCTTTTGGTTGATGTTTTTTGTAGGACTCGAAGATAAATTTTGACTTGAAAGCAACAATAACCGAGCAGCAGTCGGATTGGTATATCCAATTTCGGGAGTATTTCATGGGGTACATACCAAGGACTCGTAAACCAAGAGTACCACATGATTACAATGTTTATCTACAGAAGTTGGATGCTTGCCGGAAACGTAGGAGGACATAAAAAAAGTATTTACCGCTTGTTCCTAGGATTCAGACCAGTAGTCTTATTACTGAGATCAGCCTTAAGGATTGTGTGATTCAGGAGTTGAATGCTCGGGTTTTCAAACTTGAGTCTATTAATCAGGTGATTTTTTATATACAGTAATATAATGCATTTAGCAATAATATCTATTTATATGATTGTCCAATTATTTTAATGAGTTTTAAAAATACTTTGTAGGTTCTTGCTTGCGAAAGAACTTGCGGATTTCGGGTAAACACATTGGTTCCGATAGCTTACTTGCCAAATTATAAAGCAAATTTTTTACTTTATTCAATTTAACAATGCCTCCGTTTTTTCATATACAGGAGAAATTGGACTTCAGTCAATCGTTTTCTTATCTACGCTATGAATTCCGAGAAAAACTGAATTCTGAATTCTTTGAAATGGTTGACTCTCTTATTTCGACAAGTTATTCAGAGCAGATAGATGTCGACTCTGATGATGATATTTTATAGGTAATGTTTTTACAAAGAATATCAACCATAATATATTATACCTTGTATGAACACATCAATTCACATCAATTCTTGTGACAGGAGTATCTTTTGGAAGAGGAATTAAGCCTAAGGAAGCAAGAGGAAGAAAGGTGGAAGATGGAAGAACAAAAGCTTATAGAAAAGGAGTTTCATAATGCGTTGATAGAGGAGACGAAACGCCGGTTGGAAAGGGAAGAGCTGTTGAAGATTGAACTGGAGAAGAAGAAAAAGTTATTTGCTTTTTATAATTCAGGACATTGGAAAAGAGCAAAGGCAGACATGGAACCTGACAAGAGGAGTAAAAAAGATGCCTCTGAGTCGTCGTATTACTGGTCCGAAAAATTTGTGGAAGCTCAAAAAAATCGAACACCTCCTTATGGCTGTCGGGATCCAGATATGACTGAGTATTTAAAAGATGTTCAACCTTGGGTGGAGGTATCAAAACAATTTGTATTTTCTTACGTTTAACGTTAATGTTATTTTTTCTAATATAGTAACAATCTGTGTGTAGAATCTTACTCGGTGCAACAATTTTATCAACAAAGTACATCTTACTAATGATTACGACGAATTCCTTGGAAAGCCGGGGCCCCTTCGTTATATATTTCCTTGGTCCAAAGAACCAGTACGTGTTGGTCGGAGGTTTTGGGAGAGCTTAGTTTGTTTAGATCCTCCAAAAAAAGGGTGGCTCATGGATGAGGTCAGAGTCGTACTTTTTCATTTATAGTTATTGTAAATCTGTTGTTTTTCATTTCTTCGGGTATTTGTCTCACGAATACTGTTTTGCGTTGGTTTTCACAGCACATAGAGCTGTGGGTCGAATACATGTTGCATTTCAGACCCGATGACGCTGATTGGGCTATGGTTAGTCCATACTTTGTCCAACTGCTCTTGCAGGACTCCATCCCCATTTGGTATGCTAATGGAAACAAGTACAAAATTCCATGGGCCGATGTTGAGCAGGTAATACGTGTATTCATCCCTTGTGTATACATATATTGACTTATTTGCCTCAGAACACGACATATATACATTTATTTTTATTTTTTCGTTACAGGTTTTTATGCCTATCATCGAAAAGGAAAAACATTGGTTTCTGGCCCAGTTCGATATCAGGACAGGGTTTGTAACGTTTTATGACAGTGGTGAAAAGTATGAACCTGAGTGCCGTCCTTGGTATTTAAATATGCAGGCATATTTAGAGGTAAAACTTTAAATTTGTTACTAAATAATACTAGTAAAAGCTGAAATGCATTTGGTTTTTGTTGTCTTTATACATACATGTGTTGCATATAACAGTCTCAAATACATTTGATACATGTTTATGACTAACACTTACAAACTAACATCAATATACTAGTTCACTTTCAACTATAACTCTTTAAAGTTCAGGTACTTGTATATTAAAAGTTCAGGTACTTGGACAAGTATCTTCTTTAATGTAACATAAGTCAACACTTTAAACTCTATGTTAAGTCTTAATTTATTCTTTAAAAGTACTAGTAAGTACAATTGCCCATTAAGTCTTCCTTAAAGTGTAGGTCTATGATACCAATGCACACATCTTATTTATACTTTTCTTCTTTACACCATTCTACACCCACACTACAATTACACCTCCATCTATACCTTTATATTCTTCTTTGCACCGTGTCTGACAACATTCTGTTAGAAGTTCAAATGGACATTGTTCGTAGGCTTCCTGTCAAGCACATACTTCAATGCCGAAGTGTCTCAAAGAGTTGGAAGGCTGGCATTGACACCTTGCATTTCACTGCTCGTTTCCGGGTTCACCCAGCCGATAGTTTCCCTGTAACACCCCAACCCGACAAGGGTAGAAGTATCACACTAATGGCTCCATATCAGATCAAACAAAGCATACAATCAAAAGTAATACAATGGTTCTCAAAGGTTACAAATGAAATCTTGCAATACAAAGGGTTACAAAGGAAAATAAAAGCTGCCTATCAAATCCATAAGTACATCTCTTCTAATGGCTTCTACTCAAAGTCTTCTAGGTCCAAAGTCTCTTCACTCTTACCCAGCTTCCAACTAAAACCTGCCGCACACGAAAAGAAAACGTGCGGCTGAGCTTTAAAAGCCCAGTGAACAGATATAACGTAACAAGCAATAGCATAATGAATAATAACATGAGTAAAAGGGAATGGAAGCATGAATACATGGTATCAAGATGCAAGGTAAGAGTACATGGTATCATAAGGAAGGGTGAAAGGGTACATGGTAAAGGAAGTCAGAAATCCACTACGAGCCCATAACATAACATGAATCATAATCATAATCATAATCGTAACCATGCAGAGGGGAGACCTCTTAGTATCCTGTGAATATGAGGGGTGTCCTCAATCATGGGTATCCTGTAAATATGAGGGGTGTCCTCAATCATGGGTTGGAGTAGCTAGCTCCCAGAGTGTGAAAGACGTGTATCGCACACACCATCAGTCACCATGAATAACATAACATAACATGAACATGAACAAATCTAGGATGCATCCATACGCCCCCGGTGGCCATAATCTGCCTCTACGTAAACATGAATCATAAACATAACATGCAGGGACGGGACAGGTCATCACTCTCCTGCCCTAGAGTCATGCCATCGGTGCATCGACTGACATGGACATGAAACCCTCATGCCTAGTGAGTGGCTCGTAGTATCAAACTGAGGGTAAAGGTCAAGTATCATGAATCATGTTTTTAGTTTACTTGCATAGGTCAATATCATGTTTCATAAGTTCATAATCACGGTTCATAATCATGGTTCATAATCATGGTTCATAAGCAAAGGTTCATAAGCAAAGGTTCATAAGCAAAGGTTCATGGTTAAGGGTTCATAATTAAAGGTTCATGAATGAAAGGTTCATAATCATAAAAGGTTCAATATCATGATGGTTCAAAAGGTCGGAGTTCATGAATGAAGGGAACATAGCAATGGTATAGGGAAACCCTAATACGAGTCATAATCAGAGAATGAAGGCCTCTTATTAAAGAAGCAGAATATCTGTACCTTATTCCAGCAAAGCACAATACACAAAGAACAAGATGGAATGAACTTAGTTCTCCTCCTTCTTCACACCTAGAGGGGTAGACAAGTGTTACAACACTTTCCATTTTAAGTAACTTCCCATTTTAGGTAGGTTTCCATATTTAGTAAGTTTCTGTTTTTAGAAAGTTTCCATATTTAGAAAGTTTCCATATTTAGAAAGTTCCCATATTTAGTAATATTTCCATATTCTCGATTAGGTTAAGACATTATTAGGTCATATCATGGCTTAAGGGTGTATTTTAACAAGTTGCAAAAGTTTAGGGTTAAATATGACAAGTTTTTATATTCTAGGGTTTGAAGTGTAAATGTACCAAAGATGAAGGTTTAAAGTGAAAATATCATAATTAACTCATCTTACTGTTCATGTTATCAGAATTACACATTTAGCCCCTTAAGTTTCATAATTCATATTTTATGCCCTTGTAGTTACATAAATTACATTTTAAACCTTATGGTATTTATAATTACACATTAAACCCTTAACTTAACAAACTTACACAATGATCACTTATTTTATCATCTTATACGAATGTATCCTCAAGTATTCATAATTTACACATTAAGTCCCTCTAATTATTAAAGTTACATATTTAGTCCTTTAACTTATAATTTCAATCTTTAATTAATAACAATTACATATTAAGCCATTAAATTACCAAAATAGCACATAACCCCATGAATATATTTAATTACTCAAATCAACCTTAAGTTTCCAGAATTTACATGTTTAGTCCCCCTAATTTAAAATAATGTAATACGAAACCCTAATTTCCCATTTACTTCCAAATCTTGCAAATCTACACATAAGACCCTCATGTTATAATTTTTACACTTTAGTACTGATCCAATTAACATTATAAAAATGGCCTACAAGTTTATTTAATTACAAAACACCCCCTTATCATTAAATCTCAAATCGTATACCATTTTAAAATACAATTTTTAACCCTAATCTTTCCCAATCATTAGGCCATCATTACTACATAATTAACACCTTAATTGGACCAGATTTAATCAGATTACACAAACCCTAATTAGCTCGTTAGGGTTTTTTTTTCTTAAAATTTTCATTTGAAAACAATAAACCCGATTTGGACTAAATTCAACCACGACCATTTTAAGCTTCTAAAAATCAAACCACTATTTTTCCTGGTTCATACTAATTATATAGAGTCTAAAAAAAAATAATCTCCATTCCCAGAAAATTCGTTTATCATATATTAGAATTTACACCCTTTTTAAAACTTTAAATTCACAACGACTAACCTAGGCTTCTAAAATTCGAAACACCATTTTTCCCAGCTTAGGTGATGACCAAGGAACTCATAAAAATTAATAATGCAACCCAGAAAAATCGCATAGCATATATTTGATTTTAGGTACGTTTTAGACCCCCAATAATTAAAACGACTCATTTAGGCCTCAATAAATTATTTTATCATTTTTCCCAGATCATACACATCATATTAGGTCTAAATAAAATAAACATGGCACCCAGAAAATTCGTAACACATATTTTGGATTTTAGGTGTGTTTTAATCAATTAAATTCAAAACGACATAAAAACTTTGCATGATTCGAATTTCTCATTTTTCCTGAGTCTAATATGATTTAAGGAATGTAAGAAAAATATAAGATGAATTTTAGAATGAGTGGGACAAAGATTGGCGAATTAATACCTATCGAGTGGAATAGAACAAGAATTTTCGATGCTCCTTGAATCCGGCCCTTATAAATCATGATGCTATTTTTCTAGGCTTCCTTAGATCGTGTAAAATACCAGAAAAATGAGCTTGGACTCCATAAAATTCGTGTGAACAATGGGAGGATTATTTTGTGTGTTTTGTTTAGATCGGCATTAGGGTTTTTGGAATAAATGTGATGCTACAAATAAGGACCGGTCAAAGGGGAGGATAATTGGCCATAATTTCGTGATTTTGGTCAAGGGGAAATTAATGCATTGATTTACCATGTTTAATGCTCTTTAATTACCTTTAAATTACTTTTATATAAATCATAAATTTGAATTTAAATTACATTAGGCGCCCAAGGGCATTTTAGTAATTTTCATGGCTTGTATAATTGTTAAATGAAGTTGTTAAAATTATTTGGAATCATAACTTGTTCATTGTTAGAAGTTTGGAATTTATTTGGTGCTTTACATATGTTTTATTTAGATTTTAAATTCCCAGGGGCAATTTGGTCATTTTACATGTTATAGAATTTCAGGTATTACATTCCCCTATGTTTTACGCTATCAGCAAGGGTATAAAGGTTACATGTCTTATCTAGATCAGAATTTCTCTTTAACACCTGTACATACAAACCTATCTTTTTTTGACTTGATATCTATTGGCTGGTCACACGGAGTTTGGGGTTTTTCATATGGACCAATTCTCCCTCACTACATGGCTTTTGTTTGGAACCCATCGATCAGAAAATAAGTGGGAACATTTGTCCCTTATCTCACAACTGGCCATGAATATGAAAAGCGTCTGTTGGCTTTTGGGGTTCGACCTACAACCTAGACCCAACAATTCTAAAGATTTCATACCCGTTCAATCCTCAAAATCCATGGTGTGTCTTACTTTTCTCCTTCTCCTCAAAAGAATGGAAGATTTTAGAAACTCAGTTTTTGCCTCGTCAATCAATCCGACTAAAAAAGGCAACTCAAGCTGTTGTTGATGGGCATATCTTCTGGTGTGCTTATGAAAAGCTTTTTGCTAATGATGTTAGCTCATACAAGAGCTATATGATGGTTTCTTTCGACAGCGTTTCCAGGTTTTAGACATACCAGACTAGTTATTAGTCAAACTTCCTTAACCATTCTATGTTTCTAACCTAAGAGACAACGTAGTTGTTTCCGGAAACATAAATGGTGAGGACAACTATGTATTCTGTGTATGGATCTTAGAGGTGGTTGGGGGGAAACATTGAATCGTTTGACTGTCTAATTACCATTCCTACCCCTTGTGCACTGAAATTAGTTGGATTTGCTGATAACAACGACCCAATACTCGAAGTTCAGAACCCGGAAGAATGGGCTACGACTCTTGTACTCTACAATGTTGCTTCCGGTACCTTTCAGAATATGGGTACCGAGGGAAATGGTGCTTCCTTTTTCATCAGTCCCAACTGCGAGTCACTCATTCTGCAAACTCATGATGATAAAATGGCTTATTAGATCGTTGGGTTTTATCAGTTGTGTACCATGTTGCATTAAAGTATCTTTTGTTGGACAGTGAATGTTCATGTTTATACTGTAGTCAGTTTAAACATGCTTTATGGTTTAGAAGGGTCGTACATAGTTTATGTTATCAACGCAAGTGTAACAAGTCTAGCTGTGTCGTACATAGTTTAGGATATCGGTTATTATCTATGTAATGTGTATCTTTTGTACTCAGTTTATGTATGCAATGAATCTAAGTTTATGTTTCTTTTGTCAGTATTGTATGTTTTGTTTCATTATTTTATAGTGTTGTTGTGGTTGTTTTTGCTAATATGTTTCAATCTATCTATAGGCTGGACTTTCGATTGTTCTAGACCAAGCCAAAGTCTTCGAGAAGAAAGGTATAAATCCCAAAACGTATGCCATCACCTTTACATATGCAAAGAACGTTCCAGAGCAGGGGGCCTGTTTGGTGATTGTGGTATTTGGGTCTGCATATTCTTATACCGTTTGGCACATGGGAAGTCGTTGGACGTGGAAATTCCTGTTCAGGTAGCTATTGCTTACCGTGAGCATATGGATAGGTTCTTTTTCCAACACAGAGTGTGTAGTTGGTAGAATTGTCGACTATGGTGGTTGTAATTCGAACAATTATATTTTGTTGTAATAGAATTTTTTTAGGGTATGTTATGTAATGTGATCCCTGTTATGGCACTAGTACATTAAACTTTGGTTGTCATGTATGTATCCTTGTACATTAAAATGTCATGGATTTGTTTTGGCTCATGGCTTGTTCTTGGGTATTCGAATGCACTAAATGGCAGATAACTGACAATAGGATTAACCATCAACCTGCACTAACTAGTAAGACCGTTTCATAATTTGGTTAAGCTTATTTGGTTTATATATTTCAATTAAGGTTACTGCTCACTTAGATAATTTATTTGCAGCACACTAGTAGCGTTAAACGACTCATGGACTTGCATGTGATGTAAACCTTGCTAGAAAGTTGTTTCACCAGGAAGTGTTCAGGTACACTTTATTTATCTTAACATTATTTTTATTAATGCATGCATATATATGCTTTTAAATTGTTACCAATAATGCATGCATATATCCTAAAGATTTTTGAAGATCATAAAGACATAAAACAAAAGTAACCCAACTTAAGTAGTATATTATACATATAAAATAGTTCACACATAAAGACAATAAGCCTACAGTTCATACATATAAGACTACACGGAAAATAAAAACACACATAGGATCAGAAATCATCCAAGTGATAAGGATTATATGATTCCGAGTATGAATTTAGGTTGATTCCAGAATTAGATGGTTGACCGCCCCAGACTGCGTCACCCTCATAAAGGTTGTTAGATGCTTCACCCATCCACTGTAAGTCTTCCCAATCCGCGTAAATTCTACCATTACGGAAATACTCATCACCTAAATCTGTTTTCGGCTCCACTACCACTTCGCTTTCAGTATCTGTCTTACGCTTACGACTTCCCTTACGACTTTGCTGCGAACATATTTATTTTATGAGCAACGACTAGGACACAAACATAAGTTATACAATTGTAGCAAGTTTCAAAATTACCTCTGTTGTTGGCAATGGTTCCATACATGCTTCACGGGTGTGACCTTTAGATCCACACCTACCACATTTTTTACCTTTTGGCTTCTCATTTTTTGATCGAATACGATCTTTGTTTTTTGGTCTTCCTGATTGTCGCTTCATCACCGGTGGTAAAACCTTTTGCAAGTTACATGGATTATGCCATTTTTCTTCTTCTGGCAAAGGAAATACCATTTCATGATATGTGCCTTTCAGGTTGGTTTTCGTAAACCATGGTAATGCCCATTTGTCACAGTTAGTCAAACGTTCTGCCCCACATACGGCGCACACATGACCACAAGGTAGCCTGATGCGCGTGATGTGTCGTTGCGGTTTAGCAGTTTTAATGCCTACTCAAGTTTTAAATTTATATTTAGCCGACTTATCAATAACACACACACTTAACGAGCAGTGTACCCGGTCAGTATGAAGATAATGGTAAGTAGAGTGTCGATCACTAAGAGTGGAACGTATTATCTAGTTATTCTAATCAGTATTTTAATATCCTAACGCAAGGGGGTTTCAGCCTGAGAGACTGGCACAGTTTTGTTTGCAATTAAATAATAAAATAAACAAATAGGCACGAATCAGCAAGTAGCACACATGTACACAGATAGATACTCGAGACAATAAGAGGGCTGTCCTTATGATTAAGTAGATTGTCACTTGTTTTATTGATAGCTTTATATGAAGTGTATGTAATTAACCCTTTCTCGTTGGTCCTATTCTTATCGGCGAGTAAACCCTTAATGATTACTTATGTCTAAAAGTTATTCCTAAGTGATCAATTTAGAAACAACCGTGGGAGCCACATCTTGTCCCGCAGTCGGATGCCCGCAAGCCACTAATAAACACAGAGGTTATCAATGCACTAATAAGTAGTAACCAAAGACATCAACATATAAACTTTAATTGATGGGAAAGCAAGTATTAAAGGGAGTGCAATCTTTCGTTGTCACATTACACAAGCCACCAATCCTGATGAATTAAAGTTTGCTAACACAATAAAACAAAACTACTTAATGAATTAAATACATGCAGCACCTTCTTACAGCTCTTGTATCTTCGATTTGGGTGTGTCTTGTGCTGCCTCTTGACTGAATTCGTCCTCCTGTTCTGCTGTCCGAACTTCGGTTTTAGGGTTTCGAACTCTTCTTCACGTCTGGTCTACGGGGTATTTATAGTTTCTGTCTGAGGGAAGATGCGGCGCATCTACTTAAGTAGATGCGGCGCATGCACTTAACTTCGCGTGGGGTCCAAGATTATAATATTCAGGAATATTCGTACACCGCCAGAAGATGCGGCGTAACCCTTGATTAGATGCGGCGCATGTCCTCTTGTATCTTGGATCGTATCTGGTGATATCTTGATAGAGATGCGGCGCATGTCGAGAGTAAGATGCGGCGCATCTGGAGCAGAATTGACTTGATCTTGTCCATGTCAGTAGACTTCCACTTTATGCACGTTTTGCTCCATTATTAGTCCATAATCGCTAAGTTTCACCAAATGCTTGTTTTTACCTGAGAATTACAAAAGTAAACAATTAAGTATCAATCCTCATACATAATATAGTAAAACAAGTCAAATTAATAGGATAAATGATAGTAATAAAATGTACTTATTTGAGTTCATCAAATATCCCCCCACTTGAACTTTACTTGTCCCCAAGTAAACCTTAGAATTTCATTTATGAAAATGTATCCTAAAAGATGTTAGGATTTATTTTTATATTTAAGCATGTATTCGTTTATTTCATAATCACACAACTAAACACTTAACGAATTAGAAGTAAAATAAAATAAGTCGATAAAAGCAAATCTAATCGTTTAACTGTCCAGTCGCGACGAATATTCTATCATAAGCTTGGCAAGTATACACATCTCCACCACTAAAGCTAAGGAATAACAAGTCTAAAGCGGTAAAAAGGGTTTTTAGGCTTAAGGGTTAATTATTCTTTTTTACACTATCGATCTCAAATTCCAGAAAAGGCGACAAAATCACAAATACATGATCGAATTCACGAACACGATACTTGCAATTGCTCAAATCCTTAACTCGAATAGGCTAAAGATAGGTCCAAACTTCACCAATAATAATATATCAAAAAGGGCGACAAAATCATAAATACATAGCCGAATCCACGACTACGATACTTAAGATTGCTCAAATCCCTAATCTCAATAAATCAAAGGTTCGGTTGGATAAAGAACAATACAGGGTATGGATAATATTTGAGATATAAATTGGTGTAAAAATAAAAATAAACAAAACAAAACAAATAGATTAAAATCCTAAGTGTGGTTAATCACTATCCCAACCATCCCATGAATAAGACTCATATCATTGAATAACTCACGCTTTAACACTTGAAACACACGCTTTTGGTAGACACGAATTATACTCAACAAAATCTTAATCAAAGAATAAACCTTAATCGGCATTCCCATAACTGCCAATTCCCATTCAATCCATAAATATAGTATAACAAATAGTGGTGATATCGACCACTTACATAACTCTACATCGTTGGCTTAAAATAAACATCCAACTCTTTTTTTTTTTTTTTCTTTTTTTTTTCTTTCTTTTTCTTTTCTCATTTTTTTTTTTTTTTTTTTTTTTTTTTTTTTTTTTTTTTTTTTTTACTTGAAACATAAACATAGATGTGTAAAATTTCACCACATCACTACAACTTTCTTTCCGGATAATTTTTTTTTTTCATACTTTTCATACTTTCAGAAATAACGGTAATAGTGAAAGTAGTAAACACACGAAAAATAAACTCAAGAATATACAATATTTACTTTCACTCCAATTTGCATTGTGCAATTTCCCGACCTAACCATAGATAATGAATTACGCACGCGAACACAGGTAATGTAAGGAAACACACTCTGCCTATAGCAATTAACCAACCACGGATTCTAATCTACAGGGTAGGCTAAGGTTTAAGGTGTAACGAAACATTTTAAACATAGGTGTAAGAAACGAAAGGAATGGCTCTGAGGGTTTTTCTAGGGGTATCTTACTCTAAAAATGAGAGTAACAAAAGGTTTTATACGGGGGTTAACTAACCAGTGTAGTTAGCTAATAACACATAACATACATAGGCTATTTGGGTGTAATCCTAGAATTTTACCAAGTTAGACAAGTCATTCCAATTATATAAAATAATACTTATTATGGTGGTCTCGAATAGTATACAAGCCAAGTTCTAAAGTTTACAAGTCACCGGCACACTCATAGATTTGTGAATTTTGGAAAAATCACAATTTTTGAAAATAACGTCATGTGTGCAGTTATGCAACTTAGATCTTAAACAAAAACATGCTAAAAAATTTTTAAGTTTGATATATTAAGCACATTTTAAGCATAATTTTTGAAAAAGTAGGACAAGTAAGTGTTAAGTGTTCTAATTCTCCTATCCCCCCACTTAAGTTAAACAACGTCCTCGTTGTTTGTATAAAAGGTTAAAAACTGGAAAATAAAAGAATTAGAACAAGAAAAACTCCCCTGAAATTTGCTCGGTATGATCCTCCATTAGTATAAGAGCAAAAATCATCTTCCTTGTGGATTAGAACGTTAAAGCTTCATACTTGATGTATCCACAGGAAATCCAGGAAACTATAATACCACCAACACTTTAAAACACACCTAAGATAAGAAAGGTTCAACTTGCATAACACATTAGTAGTTAGGAAAAATAAACTTAAAAATTAAAACTGAAAATCATCAGGTCAGTCGATGCGCCGTATCTTATTGAAGAAGATACGCCGTATCGAGCCTGGAATAAATACGGATCAGAATAAAGATGCGCCGCATCCTTAACCAGGGATGCGCCGCATTAAAATAAACTGATAAAAAGTTTTAAAGTCGAAAAATAAAAATGCAGAAAAAAATAAAATAAGATATGACCATTGCAGAGGATGCGTCGCATCTCAGGACTGAGATGCGCCGTATCTTCGTGCGGCCTGGACTGACTCGACACAGAAAACAGAATAATAAAAGATAAATCCGGGTTGTCTCCCGGTAAGCACTTGTCTTTATTCCAGAGTCTTCAAGTTAGACTCACGTTCAGCTCTTTAGTATCGATCATTGATTCCTACATGGCCACGTAGGATCCATCTAGCAACCGAATCGTCTCGTATATATTCAGGTCCCAAATTCAAAACTCCTTTGTAGAATCCTCCCATTAATTGATATGGGTACTCAATTCCTTTCTTCACGTCATCATTACTAATACAAAGGAATGGAGAGAATTTGTAGCAGACCCTATTAGTAGCATGTTTAAATCCAGGGTGAGTTCGGGGCATCATATAAGTGATAACGTCGCTTCCACATTGAAAGGTGATCTTTCCTTCAAATCGTTTTGCATTAATAGTGATCTCCCTACAAAATGGTTTTCCAACAATCACGTCACCCATATTGTTGTCACAATAGGCATTCATGTCTTCAATAACTACGAACTCAGTAACAATAGTGAAGCGTCCAACGAAGATCGGGACATTAATGAAGGCTCCAACTACATTCTTTCCTTTATACTCCTTTTTATTTCTCATAATAGAATTGTAAAAGCTTCTAGACATGACATTCATTGATAAAATAGGAAAGAAATTGGCGTCAATACACTTGTACCCAATCATGCATGGGAATTGTAAATTGTAAGCACAATTGGTGTTGATCCTACTACCGTAATCCCATGAACCATCATATCCCTCAAATTCATCGTAATTTCTAGTAGTAATAACGTTGACTCTTGGACTATCCACAATTTCTCCTTCTTCTAACTCAGATTCAGCATCAACCATGAACAGGTCATTGGATTCCAACGGCCCATTAAGGTCATTAAGTTCAATATAGTCCCCATCGTGATGTTCGGGTGTTTTTTCATGCACTAATACTTCATTCATAAAATTCGCTTCGAAGTCGAAGTCAATTAGTTCTCCGTATCCTTCCATTATCCTTCTGAAACAATCACGAAAAGCATCAGTAGGGTATGCTCGAGAAAGTAATATATCAGATAATTAATAACGAAAACGGAATACGAAAAATTAAAGTTACTGATATCTGCAGACGATGCGCCGTATCCAAAAAGTTGGATACGCCGTATCTTATAATCGTTAAAATTTAATCAGACTTTATTCAGAAAATAGATACGCCGCTTTAGAATTTAAGAATGCGCCGTATCGAATTAATTAATCAAAAATCAACTTATCCAATTAAAATTAAATGCGTCGTATTAACGAAAGTTAATGCGCCGTATTTTCGTTACGTTTAAAAATAAAAGATTTTTGATTCAGTAAGATGCGCCGTATCGACAGAGATCGATACGCCGTATCTGTTTAATAATTCGCAAACTGTTTTTAATTAAAATAATAGATACGCCGTATCTGCGAAAGCAGATGCGTCGTATGGCGTTAATGTTTTAGAAAAATTTTTTTATTAAAAACAGATACGCCGTATCTGCAAAAGCAGGTGCGTCGTATTACTTTATCGCTTAGAAATTTTTTTTTTATTAAAAACAGATACGCCGTATCTTGGGGAAAAGATGCGTCGTATCGAATTAATTAAACGCGTTGTATATAAAAAAAATTAAACGCAATACGCCGTATCTGAGAGATCAGATGCGCCGTATCGTTTGATTTAGCACAGTACAACGATAGCAGAACACACAAAAAACGAAAAATAAAACAAAAATAAAACACACGAACAAAAACAAATAAAAGCAAAAATAAAAGAAAACAAATAGCACACAATACAACAATTATGCAAAATAGTACAATGATGCAATTAATCTAATAAAAAAAATAAAAATAAAATAACCTAATTAAAATACTAATCAAATTAACAGATAATAACAATTCACTCCCCGGCAGCGGCGCCAAAAACTTGATGGGCGTGCGTTGGAGTAAAGTTTAGCAGTTTTAATGCCTACTCAAGTTTTAAATTTATATTTAGCCGACTTATCAATAACACACACACTTAACGAGCAGTGTACCCGGTCAGTATGAAGATAATGGTAAGTAGAGTGTCGATCACTAAGAGTGGAACGTATTATCTAGTTATTCTAATCAGTATTTTAATATCCTAACGCAAGGGGGTTTCAGCCTGAGAGACTGGCACAGTTTTGTTTGCAATTAAATAATAAAATAAACAAATAGGCACGAATCAGCAAGTAGCACACACGTACACAGATAGATACTCGAGACAATAAGAGGGCTGTCCTTATGATTAAGTAGATTGTCACTTGTTTTATTGATAGCTTTATATGAAGTGTATGTAATTAACCCTTTCTCGTTGGTCCTATTCTTATCGGCGAGTAAACCCTTAATGATTACTTATGTCTAAAAGTTATTCCTAAGTGATCAATTTAGAAACAACCGTGGGAGCCACATCTTGTCCCGCAGTCGGATGCCCGCAAGCCACTAATAAACACAGAGGTTATCAATGCACTAATAAGTAGTAACCAAAGACATCAACATATAAACTTTAATTGATGGGAAAGCAAGTATTAAAGGGAGTGCAATCTTTCGTTGTCACATTACACAAGCCACCAATCCTGATGAATTAAAGTTTGCTAACACAATAAAACAAAACTACTTAATGAATTAAATACATGCAGCACCTTCTTACAGCTCTTGTATCTTCGATTTGGGTGTGTCTTGTGCTGCCTCTTGACTGAATTCGTCCTCCTGTTCTGCTGTCCGAACTTCGGTTTTAGGGTTTCGAACTCTTCTTCACGTCTGGTCTACGGGGTATTTATAGTTTCTGTCTGAGGGAAGATGCGGCGCATCTACTTAAGTAGATGCGACACATGCACTTAACTTCGCGTGGGGTCCAAGATTATAATATTCAGGAATATTCGTACACCGCCAGAAGATGCGGCGTAACCCTTGATTAGATGCGGCGCATGTCCTCTTGTATCTTGGATCGTATCTGGTGATATCTTGATAGAGATGCGGCGCATGTCGAGAGTAAGATGCGGCGCATCTGGAGCAGAATTGACTTGATCTTGTCCATGTCAGTAGACTTCCACTTTATGCACGTTTTGCTCCATTATTAGTCCATAATCGCTAAGTTTCACCAAATGCTTGTTTTTACCTGAGAATTACAAAAGTAAACAATTAAGTATCAATCCTCATACATAATATAGTAAAACAAGTCAAATTAATAGGATAAATGATAGTAATAAAATGTACTTATTTGAGTTCATCATAGCCCCAAAATTTGCCATTTCCTGCATGTGGAACGTAAATAGATGTCAGTCACCAATAAACAACTTGCAGCTTATTAAACAACATGGTTATGTTAGATACCGGCACGTGCATTCCCTTTTTACAAAATCAACTATATGAGAATTATGATGGTCTAGTACTTGATACACAGCACACATGGCAATGCCTCTAACTTCCCAGTTAACACTCTTTAACATTCTGTCCTTCACCTTCGTAGCTGCCCAATCAGTAAGTTCAAATTCCGGTGCCTCTAAACAATTGGTGAAAACATAAAAAAACTTGTTATTATTTTTAAATGTAAAACATTTAGCTTGTTATTATTTCAACAATAATTGAGACACTAATTACCGTGATATTTTTCTCGACGTTCAAAATACCAGTCTTGTAAAAGCCTTCTGTAATACTCCATGAGCATTGTTATTGGAACCTTTCAAACTTTTCTCAATAAAGCATTAATTAATTCTGCACTGTTTGACGTCAAGTAATTGTATCTTTTTGCTGGGCAATATGCCCTTGACCACTTATCAAAACCTGCTTCTTCGAGTTTTTTTACCGCTTCAGGTCTTTTTGGCCTAAGCTCAGCAATTGCTTTCTGAAAGTCTTCCGTCGTATAACTTTTGCACGCATTCCAGTAAATATTCTTGACCTTCTCGCCCTTCAAATTGCAATTCATCATCAAGTGACGGCAACAGTTACCATGAAAGCAACCTGGAAAAACTGTATTACACGCTTGTATAATTGCTGCATGCCTATCTGAGATAATCGCCAAACCAGGAACCACACCGATGCACTCTTTCAATTTTCTCAAAAACAATGTCCATGATTCACCGGTCTCACCCTGTGAGACACCGGTAGCGATTGGTATGATCTGGTTGTTACCGTCCATACCAACAGCAAGCAAGTTTGTTCCAAGATATTTCCCTTTTAGATGCGCGGCATCGATTATCAACAACGGCCGCATGAAGGCTATAAAACTCCGAATCTACATGATTAACCATATATTAGTTGTAATAACATAACATCTATAAATAGTTTCAAATATGTATATATAATTATATGTATATTAATAATTAAAACGATGCTTACCGCAACACCAAATGCTATAAATACAAACTTAAATCTTCCTTCGTCGTCTGTTTCAATGTGTGTTACCATCCCCTCGTTTGCCATCTTTAAGTTGTGGCAATAATAAGGCAACTTCTCAAACGAATCTTCAGGTTTACCGTTCAATAACTCAAACGCCAAATTCCTTTCCCCCAAACTCACTTGTAAGAAACATCTATTTTCCATTCAAACCTAATATCTTTTTGTATGTCCCTCACCTTATATACTCTGCTATTATCTTTCATTTTTTCGCAAACTAAGTGACTTAGTAATTTCATTGTAGCATTACGATGATTAGGATGTAGTTCAGTTCTTGAACATGTGTGCACGTCGTTTACGGTTGATACAAAAAATTTATTACCCACTTTAACTTTGCGAGTGTATATATTCCATGGGCAACCTTGTTTAGTACATTTTACGCTGTACCTCGTGGTTTCAGAATTTATAACTACGTATTCAAATCCTTCAATTAATGATTTCTTTCCTATAGCAAACATGCATTCTGCCTTATTAAAAAATTTCCTATACAAGTAAAAACTATTATCGTTTTTAAATGAGGTTTTATTGGGAAGGATGTTTTTAATGACCGGATTAGGGGCGCTGGGTGGCATGGGCATGTATTTAAATGAGTTTTTTTTGGCATATAGGAAGCGAATCATCTTGTTGGTGAAAATAAAATTGTTCAACCTTTGGTGTTGGATAATGAAATTGTTCTGGTAACAACGGTACATTAAGATCGATTGATATATGATTAGAAGCAGAAGATGATTTTACCTCAGAAGGTATTTCTGTTATTGATACGAATAATTTCTTAACGTGATCGTTCTTACAACAAACTTCCTGTATGAAGTACTGGACGTCATCATCATCAATAACGTCCAATGCCAAAACACTCTCTTTGTAAAACTACCTTACGTCACAATTTTCCTTCTCTTTAACGGTGCCCAACTTATTCTTCACGTACGCCACTAATTTGCTATAACTGATGTCTTTAGGTAGTTTAACAGCATGCTTTAAACCTAGATGCACTAAGATCACTTTAAACTTAGAACTGTCCTCATTACTCATTTATAATTTTTTGTTTAAATTTTGAATGTTAGAAAAATAGCATGTACACTATCCTATTGCATTTTAGGTGTATTTACCTGGCAACTGACTTACACATTTTTGTGTATCTCAACCTCCTTTTGTACTTGCGTATTTATGACATACTTACAAAGTCGCCCACAGACCATAACATAAGTCAACTATCTAGTTGCCAAAGATTTAAATGTGTATCACCCCCTTTGCACTTGAACATTTATATTGTTGTACTTGTTCATTTATGTAGGTCATATGTAATAGTCACAAAGTCGCCCAAGATAATATATAAAGGAAACTCCATAGTCGCTCAAGACAATAACTATATCATTCCCTTGTATTTGTTCATTATATATACATTGTCATATACCTTAATGTGATCATTCTATCATTTTCAGAAATGTCTAAAGGTTAAAATTTATAAACTCAGTTGTCAGTACCTGTATTTATTTTATTTATATACACATAATTTTGTTTTTTAATTTTTTTTGTAGAGATGAAAAAAACACCTTTGAAAGATGTGGTGGGAAATGAAGTTGTGAAGCAAACATTTGGTGAATCGGTGAAGGAAACTGGTGAGGAAGCCGTACAAGAAACATGTCAGGACCTGTTGAAGGAAGCCGTACAGGTTACATGTTTAGACAAAATTTATGCGGAAGCATTTTATGAGGAAGCATCAAGTGTAGATGGTCATGAGTATGTTACTGAAGATCAGGAAATTCAAGCAAGATTAGATGAAAAAGCATTAATGGAACAACTACTCGAAGAAGATAGGGCTGAAAGGGAAATGGAGGAAAGAATGAGGCAAGACCGTTTCCATGAGGAGTTGTTGTTGAAGATAGAGTATGGGATAGCGGAACCTGAAGACTTTTGGATTTACAAGAACGAAACCAACTAGGATGTGCTGCTGTAAAAAATGAAGGATAAAGTCTAATGTTTTTAGCTTTGATGTGTTATTTTGAATTATTGTGCTGCTGACATGTGTTATTTTGAATTATTATGCTTTTAAATTTGCTGCTGTTGAATTTAGGTTATTGTAACATGTTTTTAAATGTCCTGCACTTGTAATGTAGTTGTTGATTTGTATTCAAATGTCCAAATGTAACCTGAATGTGAGAAATTGTAGGTGGTTTTAATTGTAGGTATTTAAAGTCCTTAAGACTTTGGACATTTGTGTTCAAATGTCAAATTGTTTCAAGCAACTATTGTACTAGGTCGCCCAAGAATATTTAATTGGAGGAACCACCAATTGTACCAGTTCATTTAGGTTCATCAACCATCTCATGTACTTGCGTAATTATGTTTGACTCCAATATAAATGGAGCCTCACATTATCCACTTAATTCTAACACAAACCTTCCCTTGTGTTATAACAAAAAAAAGGATAATTCATGAATTCATCTTCCTCCTCAAGTATGTCATATCGTAGGAACCAGTTCGAATACCACGATGTTGCTAACATGACGCATTGCAAATGTCATCCGGCATATCCACTACCTATCAAAGTATCTTGGTCACATAAGAACCCAGGAAGAAGGTACAAAGCATGTCCTATGGATAGATGTGGAGTTTATGGTTTTCTAGACCCCGAGCTCCCGTCACAATACTACAAAGACTTGTTTTGGAGAGAGCATGAAGAAAAAAAGGCACTTGCCAGTCAACAAGGAAGTGTTGTGTCCAATGCGGAAGATTCTTTACAAATTATTGGATTGTTAGAACAAGAGATGAAGGATTTAAAGACAAAATCTAAAGTTCATGATACATTCATGTTATTTTTGGGTTTAGTAGTTGTTATCTTTTTCATTGTGCTTTGTTTCTTAGATTAGGATTGAAAGATTCTCAGGAACTTTCTAATGTTTTGTCGGTTTATGTTATGGTATGTTATATTTGCTAAAAGGACTTTCTAATGTTATCTTTTTCATTGTGCTTTGTTTGTTATATTTGTTACAATATATGTACACCAAATCTACAAACAAAACACATAAAAAATAAAAGAAGGTAGCCAATGTCAAACACAAGGAAGGGCTTGGGGTTTTGCCAATGGCAAACCTTCACTTTTTTTTCCGGATGCTGCACACCTTGCACTCTAACTCCAACCAGACTAGGATTAAACTGGAAGAACAAGACCACATGAGTCATCAATTTGCCATGAATAGCTAAGCATAGGATAAATGCTGTCTACATAAATGACACATGTTTTTTATATGTTGCACTCTAACTCCAACCAGAAGTATTTTGCACCCTATATATTTGTTACAATATTTGTACACCAATCAAAACAACAATGACAGCAGTTCCAGAGGTAATCAGCAGAAGAAAAATGCCATAATCCAGGTAACTTGCAAAATACACACCATCAACATTGCATTGTATCAACTAGGGGGAATATTTGTTACAATATATGTATGTTTCACTCTAACTCCAACTAGAAGTATTTTGCACCCCATATATTTGTTACAATATTTTTACACCAATCAAAACAACCATGACAGCAGTTCCAGAGGTAATCAGCAGAAGAAAAATGGCATAATCCAGGTAACTTGCAAAATACACACCATCAACATTGCATTGTATCAACTAGGGGGAATATTGCACCTTGTACTTCTAGAGGTAATCAACAATTCGTTCACGATAGGCTAGACCTGCTATTGCAGGATTGTCTACCTTTAATGACATATTATTACCCAACCGGTAAAGGTTTATACACACCCATATTCCGCAGTCACCATATCTACCGCATTGGGTGGGGACATCCTCTGTATCTTTCCAAGTTATCTCATAACCATCGACATCTATGCCTTTTGCCTACAACACTCCTTCGTCTTTAAGATACCTAGCCAAATTTTTTCCAAATTCTGCTGATATGGTCTTATTCCACCACTCTTGTCTTTTTGTATATTTCGGAAGTGAATCATATATTGTTACAACACCTGTATGTATATGAAGCTCCGCTGTCGCCCAATGCTCTTTCGGTTCATTAATTGGAAATAGCACCTACATTTGAGCAACAACAGTTTATTGGCCATCAAACAAGGGGTGAAAAATAATATACATAATGTAAAGATAAGATATAAATACCTTCTCGAAATCCAACCAAGCCACTAGATACTTGACACCATTTGACCAAAAGCTTCGTATGTTATTGGCCCTGACACAATGGCTGAAAAATGAACCGGCCATAGCCCAATCTGCATCTGGTGGTTGGAATGTCTACAGCAAGTCAACCCATACGTCTATGTGCTATTTTTTTTGTTAATTAAAGATGTGAATAAGTTTTGTTATGTTGAAAATCAATAGTGATAGACAAACTAAGATTTAACATACAAAAGTATCCACTCATTTATACGTACCTCGTCCCTAAGCCATCCGTCGCTTTCCTTACCTATGCCCAATATACACATCCAGAAACGGCGATCAGCAACCGTGTCTTGATTGCCCCATGGAAAAATGAACTTAGTATCATCGCCGCTTTTAACAAACTTTAGAATAGAAGGTGGCACAGTGACCTTATATTTCTTCGCCTTGGGGGCTCTTGACAGGTTCTGAAATACAAAAAAATTTACTTAATGGTTGTTCCATCTCATATAAACTAATCTAACTATGTTGCAAGACATCAAGGCAAATGAGTAATGGGAATAGATAGTTAAAGTTTTACATACCTCTACAAATGATTCCAATTGTGGTAGTTGCAAAGTATTGTCAAAATCAGGACCTTTAGGAGGGGATATGTTTTCCTGATTGATTCTTGATGAACGCTTTCTCAAGACTCTTGGAGTAGTGTCTGGAGGATTGGATAAGGAGAGCTGTTAAATTTGCTTGGTTTCCTTTTTCGTCTAAGTCCGCTGAAAATAGATCTTACATTCTCTCGTACAACGTTGATGTCAGGCGGGGAGATATATTATCCCTGAACAAAAGTAACGCTATCATCAACACATGATAAATTATAAATTATATATTGATAAGACTGAATACGTTCTATTAGTGCACATACAAAACAAAACTTGAAGATATACCATATACAAGTCTTTGGATTTTTACACATTGGCTTTTTAGGCAAAAATAAAGTGTTGTGGGTTCTAGGGGTTAGGAATATTGTGTCACTCATGGTTAATTATTTTCAAATATAAATCATGATTGCATATGACTGACTTTGTGGTTTGGGTTTTGCTACAACTGAGTGGAAAAAATGTGCACTGTTTGCATATTAGTGAATTCAACTTGACCACTCTTTAAGATCTATTGCTATTTAAGAGTGGGTAGACGGTTCTTTATTGACATCTTAAAGAAAAAAAAAGAAAAAAAAGGAAGAATGGCAAATAATGTAAAGGTGGCTGAGCTTCGGGCAGCGGCGAATTCGTACCAGTGGGAAGACATGGTAAAGTTGTATTGCCAAACATCAGGAATTGACTATATTAGATTGGCTAGAGAGATAGGCACAATGTGTAACAAGGTGAATGCTAACAATCGTGAGAGGGCTATTCTTATTGCGGAGTTGGAGACATATGTTGGGCAGAGAGTGCCTCAAAAAACTGCACAGTTTCTGAGGGAGCTTCAATACAAAGATGAGAGAAAGGTGATGGAGTTGCAGATATTGGCTGCGGAGATGGAGATGAGGAGCAAAGAAATTGATATATTTATTCAGAGGCTCAAGGGTATGTTGCCCTTGTGAGACATATGTTGTGGGATGTGATGGGTCAACTTATGGGTCTAAAGAATGTAGAATCGTTTCAATAAAGGTTGTGCCATATGTGCATCAACCATCTATGTTTGTGTTTATTCTGTTGTCATATTGGGTTTTGCATGTGATGTATTCTAGGGTTCCATAATATTGATTTAACAAAAAAATTACCTGAACATCTTCCGTGTCGACCTCCACATCGATGTAAATAACTTCCACTCCCTTGTCACCTCCATTACCCCCGTCCCCTTGTGGTTCTCCTGCTCTGTCACCCACGTCCCCAGCCGGTTCATCTTGTGTTTCAGTCCCCTCCCCAGACGGTGGTTGTGCTGTTTGAGGCCTGTCCCCAACCGGTTGTTGTTGTATCTCGTTTCCCACCACCTCCTCAGTTTCCTTTTTATCCACATCCATATCCATCAAATCCCAAAAAAAACAAAAGGGTCGTATATTTAATAGTCTCAACACAAGTAAAAAAGAAAAATAATAATATAATATTATATAAATGAAGTAATACTGTAAATATATACATACATCATGAGGTGCAAGTTCAATCCCATCATCACCAAATTCGGAGAATGCTGCATTCAAATTCGGTAAGGACGCACAATCAAACCTATTGTTATCGTCCACTTGCATAAACTCGGTACAAGAATCAGATGGCGAGGGGAAGGCGGCTTTCATAAGTTGTGTTATAGGGCCTTGAAACGCTTGTGTGTCCGTATAATACAACTTATGATCATCATGTTCAACAACAATGGCCTTCACAGGTGTGTCGGCATGCACATCTGGGCAAACAATCTGCAATTGAAACAGAATACAAATTTGTTTACCTTATAGAATGAAAAGGAATTCAAAACAGTCTGCAATTGAAACAGGAATACAAATTGGCATGCACATCTGGGCAAACTTGTATTCATACCTTATTGTGACAAACAACATCTTGGGACTTGTCATCATGGACTTCAAAATTTTGTTCAAACTTAACGCCTAATACACCCTCAAGCACCCCGATCCTTTTTTTAACAACGTCTAGCTCACTTAATAGGTTTGAGACATCAATGTCTCCAACACGTTCTTCAATGCCTCCAACTGTTGACTTAATAGAATTAAGCTCAGCTTTAATATGATCTCTATCCAAGTTTGGAAACACTTTAGCCTCGTCAGAAACATTTTGACCCTCTTCCACATAACCATCCGGAATAGATTCCTCTTGTTCGCAATGTGAAACACCAACTCCACCTCCTTCTCCACCATCATCACCAACTCCAGCTCCGTCTCCACCAACTCCAACTCCTTCTCCACCAACTCCAGCTCCTTCTCCACCATCACCACCAACTCCAGATCCTTCTCCACCAACATGAGCTTCAGTACCATGGTCACTTGTAGCATCACCATCAGCATTCAGAATATCACCTTCAATTCCATCTCTGCCATGTTGTTCCTTTAACACGCTTAGAGTTAACTAGAAAGTTAATCTATTTATGTTTATGACTAATACAATGTATTGATTAATTCTAATAGTTAATGAAATGTAAATATAAAAACACAAAGTATTTTCAATGTTTAAATTCTTATTAGAAATGAATCAAAGAATCTATTACCCAAGTGTTTTGAGGAACAAACACTTGGGATTGAATAGACAAGTTATGGGTTGTCTCCTATCTAAACTCAAGGCTTTGCTTGAGTGGTAACAATATGCCTCACTGAGCTATCTCAGGGACTGGTTACTCTTTGTAGGAGAAAAGAGGTTTTGTGAAAGTCTAAGCTTTTAATGCATAAAACATAACCCTCTTTTCTCCACATGTTTGCTATTTATAGGCAAACATGTTAAGAGTACTGAAAGACTAAAAATACATAAACAATAGAAGGCGTGCCCAACAACTACAACAGTAGTTGTCATTTCCAAGAACCAATAGGATTGAGCCAAAAGTATTTAAGTGTCAGACTTGACACTTCTTCTACTTTTTGCCACTTGAGGGATGGTTTGTCTGACCCCGATAATACTTGTTCTTATCTTCTCAAACCTTCCCGATCAATCCCGCCTTTCCTTCGGGCTTCATGGTTCTTCAGTCATTTGCCTTCAGTGATTGTTGTTGAGGAGACTTGGGGATCAGTGAGCTCTTGTCCATTGCTCACTGATCCCATTACCTTCTTCTTTGTCTCAAGTGCCACTTCAGGGAGAACCGCCTCACTGTGTGGTGAATCTTTCTTCTTAGACTCATCCTGAGCATCTTGAAGGTAACTTAGTCACTCAGTGACCTATTGTGTTTTCGGTTGATTAACACTTAGCGTAATTTGCATTCAAATCTTGTTTTAATGATCCTTGGGTACTAAAGGACCCAACAATCTCCCCCTATTTGGATATAAATTATGCTTAAGTGTTTTTGATCAGTTATGAGTGAGCTAAAGACTTCTGCTCATACTGAATTTACTAGAAAGTAAATAAGGACACTGAAATAACAAAACAAAGGAACATCATTTTATTGATTTCATTACAAGGGTCCTAAATACTAAATGTACATGATAGAGGTGTTGCAGATTCTCAGTTGAACTTATATCCAAGGGCTTCAAGCTTTGGCTTCTTGGACTCTAGCTCATGCTGGTCAGGATGCTCTTGAATCTTTCTTCTCAGGTCTTGGCAGAACCTCACATTTTCAGGAGTCTTGATTGGTGAGGCCATCATGAGGAAACCCAGCATTGCCTTGATTCCTGACTGGTCAATATCACTCCATCTTTAGAAGGCTGGATCTCCAAACTCATCAGTGAAGAACAAACCTCTTTTAGGTTGTTTGATGACCATGTTGTTCCTGAATGGAACTCCTTCAGGGAGGGTTCTGTTGCAATCCATACCAGGGATCTTGATCTCAGGCTCAGCTTCAATCTTCTTTCTCTTTCTTGAGGAAGACTAAGAGGGTGCAGGTTGTTCTGCTGAGGCAGGAAGAAGAGATGGAATACCAAGTTCCTGATGTGCTGCTGCCAATCTGTCATACCTCAGACTCAGGGACTTCAATAGACCAGGGACCACTACATTTGATTTTTTCGCTATTATTGGACCTAATTCATCCAACTCAGTGATCCCGAAGTCTGCGAATCTGAAAGGTTTATGAACCTCAAAGATTCTTTTGTCAGTACTCCTGTAGACAGTAACCTGGGAAGGCTTGGTGTTTCGGTGAATCAGGACATCTAAGATGGGTTCTGGTTTCAACCTGCTAGTCATAACCCACTGATATCTCTCAATCCTGTTTTGCCTAATTTCCTCAGTCCTTTTCCGCATTTCTTCTCTCTTCTGCCTGAGAGCAGCCAACTCAGCATTCTGAGCTTCCACAAAGCTCTTACCCCCTTCCCTTTTAGCCAGTACTTTTGGCTCAAGACCAATCTTCTCACCCTCTTCATTGACCACTTGAGTAAGAGCAACCTTGGTCGTCCTTTCTTCTTCAGCTGCCTTCTTCAGTGCCTCCTCTTTCTCCATATGAGCCTGAATTTCCTCATTTGTGAGAAGTCGTATTTTTCCATTCACCTCATAAGGGACCCTGACTGGTTCATCAGGATCTTGCCTTTCTTCAAAGGAAGCAGGCACCAAGGTTGTAGGCTCAGGCTCAGTGGTTGTGAGAATGCCTTTGCCTTTGTCTTAGCGTGATGAAGATGGGATTGTCTCAAGAATCTCCCCCTTAGTGTGAAAAGGAGGTTGTTCAGGTTGTTCTTCAGTGACATTCTCCCCCTCAACTGTTGCTTGACCCATGGTGAGAGCAAGAGTTGGTCCGCTCACTGAAGTTGAGGGAGCTTCCTGACCCTTAAAAGCCTGATAAATCTCAGTCATCATCGACTTGATGTCTAAGGTGTCCTTCTGAAGAGATGAGACTTTAGTCTCAAGAGAAGCCTGAGAACTCTCTAATGCAGTCATCGTTGGCCCAAGATTCCAAGCCAAGAAAGAAGAAGATGTAGCGCAAGATGCTATGTGCGACTCCATAAGACCCAGAGAAGACCTGATGGAGTCCGTGATAGAGCTGAGTCCCTGAAGATTGGAGGATTTCAGCATGTTCACCAGCTCAGTCAACTGATTAGACTATTGCGGGTATGTCTTAGAAGCCTAAAGAATTCTTTTGTTAAGCTCAAGGTCATCTTTCACTGACTCTTGAATAGTTTCAACGCTCTTTGTTATCTGGTTGAGGGTCGCGTTGAAGAGTTTAAGATTCTCATCAAGATTTGTCAGGGAGAAGTTGATTGATGACTTGTGCTCATTAACATCATCATGATAGGATTCCACTGATTCCTTCAGGTCGACATAGTGAACTGCTGCCTCGGTATGATAATCAAACATTTCATTAGTGAGACCCTGGAAGAGAGCCCTGTTGGTCTTCAGGAGGAACTTAACCAACTGTCTTTCAGTGAGAGGAAGGACGTTATCATACTTCCTGAGTTGTGGTGGGCAGGATGAATCGGAATCCGAAGAAGCCTAAGATTCTGATTCTTCACTTGGGTGTAGAGATGACTGATGCGGTTTTTCAGGTTGTACATCAGTGTCCATATCATCACTTGCCTCAAAAACTTCCTCCTCACTTTCTTCCTTGAGCTCATCTTCAGAATCAAGAAGAGCCTGAATATCCCCATTGACTAAATCTGCAACGGTTTTTGGCCAGGTCCTGACCCTTCCATAATAACTGAGTGGGTTTGCTCAGCCTGGTGTTTGGGGTCGGTTCCCGAGAGACTGGATTTGGTGGTGGGTTCCGTATCAACGGGTGGCTTATATCCCTCTGAGTCTTTGTCCCCCTTTGCGCCTTCAAGTGCTGATGGGTGGTTTTCCAACCTTACAACAGGTTTTACCTCTCGAGGGATCTCAAGAGGCTTACAACCCCACCAGGCAGTGTACCTGACCGATGTAGTATAGTGTAGTGGTAAGTACGGGGGATTGATCGTTCTCCACAGGGAATAGTGTTCGTTAGGTATGAAAAACTACTCTAATAGGTCTAAGGGTGAGAGAAGATTCTTTTTATGTTTTTATATTTTTATGAAAGCAAGTAAAATCTCGGGTTTGAAAGAGTGGGCGGAATTAGTTGCTAGTCAACTAACCCAAATTACTACGAATGCAAATAAAATAAAATAACAGAAAATGAAAAGGTGGTAGAACTTATGTAGAGAGAAATATGTTTACTTAGATTTCCTTACTCCCTAACTATCTTTTACCGGTTGATTAGTGTGTATTAATTGCGTGGATGATGGGTGTATTCCTTAATACCAATCGTGGGGTGGCGTACGTACTTCCCCAACTCTACAAGCTCCTACTTCACTCCTATGTCGAGCCGGCTAGGAAGCTCCTAACATGGGATCACTAGAATTCGCTTGTGCATTAAATACAACCATAAAAACCTTTAGTACGCATTGGTTCATGTTTCTTAAGACGTTCAAGCAAGTTACTGAATAGGAAGTTAGCCAGTTTTCTTAAGCCTAACATAGATGAACAATCATCCAATACAACTAATAACACACTAATAACCAATAATCAATAGCTAGGTTTCATTAGATCTAAGCAAACACAAGATAAATCTAGCCTAACATGTTAAACAAAAGACAAGAACAAGATAGAATCAAACAACACATAGACATATTGAATGATTAATTGATAACTTATCTTCAATGTAACATGGAAGATCTCAAGGCAAAAAGCCTTGAAAAAGCTGCTAAAATCGTCTTAGGGTTTTCACACACAAAGTTCCCCAATAAGTTCCACACTAATGACAAAAAATTGCAAAACTATATATAGACTTTCAGATCTGACGGCGTCACGTTATGGAGTGTGACGCCGTCACCTCGCCGCTTTTAGGGTTCCCGGATGGCCTTCTTGACTCCGTCCCTCTTTAGCTTTCCAAAATCCGTTCTGGCTTATCAAGGCTTGACGCCGTCGGAATTAGGCGTGACGCCGTCCCTCTTTAAATTAAGCCGTGACGACTTTGATCAGATTAAAGGGTGACGCCGTCAGAATTCCCATGCAAATTTCACTGGCGTATCATGAGTAATTATCATATCCACCTTTTTCTTGCCAAGCCATGACGCCGTCCAGGGTAATTTCTGACGCCGTCTAAGGTAACTTTTAGCCGATTTTGAGACTTTGTCGTTTTCTTCACTTTTATGCTCCAAAAACGTCCAAAATGCTTCCTTTTCCAGATTTCTTCTCAAAAGTACCTAAAATGACAAAAGGAACGATTTAGGGCAATATTTGATCAAATAAATACGATTTAGGGCTTAAATGACCCTTAAAAGCGGTACACTTTTCGCTTCATCAAATACCCTTACACTTGAGATTTGCTTGTCCTCAAGCAAATGCGCTTTTATTCTAATCAAAATACAAGTTAGGGGTCATTTAATGCTAACATAAAAGTAATTACAACAAATATTCGTTCCACTTTAATCATAATAAGCACGGAGATTACAAACTAGCACCTCACGAGTAGTGTTTAGATACTCACATCTCTCAAGTGTCATAAAAATAAATCTCATAAATGAAAACGGATAATATCTCTCACTACCTGTCATAGCAAATAGATTACCATAGGCTTGGGAAAGGATCGAAAACCTCCTCCACTAGGCGTAAGCACCTAAGATAAACTATCAAAGAGGGCTTTTACATGGGTTATAACGTTAGGTGTAGGGAAAAGGAAAACACGGTTTTGTTGGATAAAGGATATTTTACTGGTGGCGAGTTAAAGATCTTGATTAATTACATGTACTATACAATGTTGCAAAGCCAAGACTCGACTCAATCTTAAGCTAAAAACAAAATAACAAAAACATAAAATAAACATAAAATGAAACGGGATGGTAGTCCGTATGTTTTTTCTATTTTTCTTTTTCTCATTTTTTTGTATTTTTTTTTTTTTTTTTTTGCATACACTTTTGCCCTACCATCCAAAATAATACATCATAGGGGCGTTGCATTCCCCTTACACTTGAATTTTTACATAACTTTACAAATAACTATTCTAATGACTCGAATTAAGATAATTGAAAAACTTGGAGTACTTTTAAAATATTTAGCACATATGGGGGTAATAAATGATGTTCTTCCCCATTACTCCATTACACTAGTACTTTACCCATGAGTCCCAATCGTCCCAAAACAATATGTACAAGGATATGACTCGACTTAGCAACCATGTAATCAATTAGATAATTAACTTGGGTTTAACCAAATGTTGTCACAATAATGCACTAAAGGTGAGTGCATACAAGGTAGGCTAAGGCGATTTGGGTGTACATTTTAGTGGGGTGTAACAAATTCTTCCTTTAAGTAAAATGCTTAAAGGTCGAAACGAAAAGATTGGCTCTGAGGGGTGTACTAGGGGTATCGTGTACTAAAAATGAGTACAACGCAAAGGGTGTGGGAGAATTACTTGACCAATGTAGCCAAAGCAATTATAACAAAAACACAGGTGTAAAACAATGGGTTAATCCTAATGCCTCTTATCATGTAGTAAATCTAACTACACGAATGTAGTCTCACTTGTGGCCTTGGAATGGTCCTAACGCAAGTTCTAGAATCTAAGTGCTACCGGTACACACATCATAGCAAAATGCTTTTCCTACCAATTCTAGGGGCGAACCTCACATATTTGGGGGTGGAAAATTTTTTAGTGGTACGGTTTTTGTGCTAGTCATATAACTCCTATCCGTGAGACGCTCACTAAGACCAAAGTTTCACTCTTAAGTGTTGTAAAAAATTTTAAATTTGGCACTAAAATTGCCCTAACAGGTATTTATCTCAGTTTTATTACACATCTACTATTAAACAAACAAAAATCAAGTGCAATAGCATTCTCTAATCGTACTTTTACCCCCCCTTACACTTAAGATGAACATTGTCCCCAATGTTCAAATAACAAATGTAAAAGTAAAAAAAGTAAAAGAATGAAATCAAATACTCCCCTGATTCGCTCGGTGGATAATGAAATAACATGGTTAAATCTTCTTCCAAAGTAATGTTGAAGCTCCATGACTAATGCATCGCCAAAAGCTTGATCCAACAAACACTTCCTTGTCCAAAATAACCTGTTAAACCTGAGAAAACAAACACGAAAACCTGCATAACATCGGCGGGATAAACTCTATATATAAGGATATAATGCTTGTGGAATGATAATTTTGCAGATTCCTGGAGATTATAAGTTAGAGATTTAATAAAAACTTTTTATGAAAACAAAACTTTCAAAAATTTCCAGAAAATTAAACTGACACCGTCAGGTTGTAACTCCTGACGCCGTCAGAAATGATCTGACAGAATTCTCATGTTACGTTTCCGAAAAAATTTTGGAAAAACCTATACCTTACTTCCTGGGAATCCTGCAAAACATCATTATGACTCGATACAAGCATTTGACTCAAACAAATACTAATATGTATGTCAATTTATTATTATTACGATTCATGTTCACTTGTGTTCTAAATAAACCGATTTGGATTTCCCTTACACTTAACTTTTGCAAAATACCTTTATATGTAGTTAAGACGAAGTTAAAAACAAAATAAAGCATTTTCACAACTTAGTTTTAACATGAATCAATAATAATAAAACTTAAACATACATACGGAAACAAACAAAATCAAACAAACAAAGAATTAAACACACAAAGCAAATAAAACTTGGGTTGCCTCCCAAGAAGCGCTTTTCTTTATTAACGAGTCTTGTAGCTAGACTCAAAGTCACGTACATTACGTGATTCCATCATTGGTCGCGGTTCCTAGGCCATTTTCATTCCCGGTTTTATATTCCGGTCCTAATTTCAAACAATCCTTGTAGAAACCGGATATCCTTTCCATAACATAGTCTACTCCTTTATTTCTATCCTCATCATTCCTATAGTAGACCGCTTGCTTAAGCTCCTTCTCAACATTTGACAAGTGTTGGAATTGTTCTATCTTATATGGCATTTGGTAGTTTACCTCATCGGTCTCATCCTTAAATCTAACTATCCCTAAGGAAGGTTCATAAGTCATTCTAGAGACCTCAACAAATGGTTTTCCAAAAACCACTTGAGTTAAGGATGCATCAACTATTGGGCGGATATCTTCAACAATTACAAAGTCGGTGACATAGGTGAAGTTTCCTACATAAACCGGTAATCCCTTAACTCTTCCCGTGAAGTTACTCATCCAACCCTTGTCAGGGAACATCCTATACCCAAGTTGATTTTTCATTATCAAGTTGTAGTGGGCTCTAGTCATGATGTTTATGGGTGATCTAAGGTCGATGTAGGCTTTCCACACATGTAAATGTCCGATGTTGCATGGTATGTTTAGATTAGAAGGGTCGCCTATTTTTATAATTGGTCTACCTAGGAAGTATGGTGTCTCGGGGTCATCGAATAAGTCTGTATGATATGCGCGCTCTTCCTTAGTGGGTAGCCTATTGAAGTGGTCCTCATCATCATCTACTTCTTCAATCTCACTTTTCCTAACTTCTTTATCAACCTCGACTTTCTTAACCTCATCCTCAGGTTCACTATTATCCTCATTCCTATCAATTGGTTTGATAGTGACAACATTGACGAAGTGGACGTGTTTGGATGAAGAGGGGTCTTTTACTTGGGGTCCGCTATTTGTGTTCCTAGCGTCCTTATGTAGAGGTGATAACACTTGGTTATTGAGGGCTTTCAACAAGTTGTCAATTTTATTGGTCATCTCCGTTTGTTGTTGATTGAATTCGGATTCAAACTTGGCTAAACGAGCTTCTTGAGATGCTATAAATTGGGACATCAATCCTTCAAAGTTATTGGTACTACCATTGCCGAAAGGATTGTTGTTGAAAGTACGGTTCGAGTTGGAACCGCTTGATTGGAAACGATTAGGTGGGTTGGAAGAATTGGTTTGTTGTGCGTTTTGGGTTTGCTTCCACCTAAGGTTTGGGTGATTTTCCCATGAGGGGTTGTATGAATCACCGTAGTGGTTTGGCTCAGGTTTGAAAGTGTACCACTTGTCTCCCGCTCCGTCGGTACGCGAGGATGCGTAGTCCACAAAAGCTTGTTCGGGGAGTTCCATGCAATCACGAGTGTCGTGGGGACCACTACATAATTCACATGAAGAAGTGATTTTGTTCACTTGGCTTGAAGGTTTAGGAGCCTCGTAGGATTTCATGAGAAACTTGACTTGGTCTTCAAGTTCTATGATCCTACGGTCGGAAGTGCTTGAATTGTTCGAAGGCAAAGATATTGCCTTGACCGTTTTATTCAAATCACGGGGGTCACTCCAACTTTCGTTGTCATAAAGAGCAAGATCTTCTAGGAGAGCCCATGATTGTTCCGCACTTAGATCACGTAGCTTGCCACCGGCCGATTGGTCAATGGTTTGCCTCGTGTAGAGATTGATATGGTCATAAAAGATTTGGACTTGGAGCCAAAGTTCTATGCCATGGTGAGGGACTTTTTGGAGTAAGTCCTTGAATCGAGTCCATGCCTCGTAGAGGGTTTCGCCTTGACGTTGTTGGAACATCAAGATATCATTCCTTAGCTTGGTAGTTCTTCCCGGTGGGAAAAACTGAGCAAGGAAACGAGTGGTGAGATCATCCCAAGAGGTGATGGATCCTGCGGGTTGACGCTCTAGCCATTGACTAGCTTGGTCCCGCAGAGAGAATTGAAAGAGACGCAGTCGGGTCGTCTCTCGAGTGGCAACATCAAGGTCTATAGAATCAACGATTTTGAGAAAGTCCTTGAAATGTTGATTAGGATCTTCAGAACGAAGTCCATGGAATGCGCATCCGCTTTGCACCAACCGGATGGTGTCGGATCGCAAGGGTGTGACATTGGCTCCTTGAGTGAGCTCAATGGTGTTTCGATAGCCATGGTGGCTAGGACGGGAATACTCTCCTAAAGTACGGGCTCTAGGAGGTGGTGGTTGTTGTGGTGGGTTGAGGATATTACCACCTTCCATGATGTCGGATGGTAATGGTTACGAACAAAGAAACGAAGAAAATAGATAGACTAAAGAAAACCTAGAAAAATAAAATAAAAAATCTCACTAGAAAGGAATCTAGTGAGTAGACCTATAAAATAAAAATTCAACCTAAACAATAACTATTCCCCGGCAGCGGCGCCAAAAACTTGATGCGTGGTTTTGCAACCTTACAACAGGTTTTACCTCTCGAGGGATCTCAAGAGGCTTACAACCCCACCAGGCAGTGTACCTGACCGATGTAGTATAGTGTAGTGGTAAGTACGGGGGATTGATCGTTCTCCACAGGGAATAGTGTTCGTTAGGTATGAAAAACTACTCTAATAGGTCTAAGGGTGAGAGAAGATTCTTTTTATGTTTTTATATTTTTATGAAAGCAAGTAAAATCTCGGGTTTGAAAGAGTGGGCGGAATTAGTTGCTAGTCAACTAACCCAAATTACTACGAATGCAAATAAAATAAAATAACAGAAAATGAAAAGGTGGTAGAACTTATGTAGAGAGAAATATGTTTACTTAGATTTCCTTACTCCCTAACTATCTTTTACCGGTTGATTAGTGTGTATTAATTGCGTGGATGACAGGTGTATTCCTTAATACCAATCGTGGGGTGGCGTACGTACTTCCCCAACTCTACAAGCTCCTACTTCACTCCTATGTCGAGCCGGCTAGGAAGCTCCTAACATGGGATCACTAGAATTCGCTTGTGCATTAAATACAACCATAAAAACCTTTAGCACGCATTGGTTCATGTTTCTTAAGACGTTCAAGCAAGTTACCGAATAGGAAGTTAGCCAGTTTTCTTAAGCCTAACATAGATGAACAATCATCCAATACAACTAATAACACACTAATAACCAATAATCAATAGCTAGGTTTCATTAGATCTAAGCAAACACAAGATAAATCTAGCCTAACATGTTAAACAAAAGACAATAACAAGATAGAATCAAACAACACATAGACATATTGAATGATTAATTGATAACTTATCTTCAATGTAACATGGAAGATCTCAAGGCAAAAAGCCTTGAAAAAGCTGCTAAAATCGTCTTAGGGTTTTCACACACAAAGTTCCCCAATAAGTTCCACACTAATGACAAAAAATTGCAAAACTATATATAGACTTTCAGATCTGACGGCATCACGTTATGGAGTGTGACGCCGTCACCTCGCCGCTTTTAGGGTTCCCGGATGGCCTTCTTGACGCCGTCCCTCTTTAGCTTTCCAAAATCCGTTCTGGCTTATCAAGGCTTGACGCCGTCGGAATTAGGCGTGACGCCGTCCCTCTTTAAATTAAGCCGTGACGACCTTGATCAGATTAAAGGGTGACGCCGTCAGAATTCCCATGCAAATTTCACTGGCTTATCATGAGTAATTTTCATATCCACCTTTTTCTTGCCAAGCCATGACGCCGTCCAGGGTAATTTCTGACGCCGTCTAAGGTAACTTTTAGCCGATTTTGAGACTTTGTCGTTTTCTTCACTTTTATGCTCCAAAAACGTCCAAAATGCTTCCTTTTCCAGATTTCTTCTCAAAAGTACCTAAAATGACAAAAGGAATGATTTAGGGCAATATTTGATCAAATAAATACGATTTAGGGCTTAAATGACCCTTAAAAGCGGTACACTTTTCGCTTTGTCCCCCATCACCCTTTGCGCCTTCAAGTGCTGATGGGTGTTTTCCAACACTATCATGAGGCACAGTTTGTGAATGTTGATGGACCCCCTTCCCATTAGGGTTGTACTGCCCTTTTGGGGATTCAGGATCCTTGACTCCCTGAAACCCTGACTGTGATTTCTCAGGGACGTTAGCAGGATGTGATTGGGTGTGGGTCCCCTTCCCAGTTGAGTAGTGCTGCCCAACCGAGGATATAGGACCCTTTTCTCCCTCAGGCCCTGATTGTGATTTATCAGTGCCTTCATCGGGATGTGAATAGGTTGAGGTTCCTGATCCCAAAGACTTGTTTATGTCAGTGGAATCATGAGGAAAGGGTTTGCTCGAGGATACGGAGGATGATTTCTCAGTATCCTCCGTTGGCGGTTGTTTTTGGGTCGAGGGGGTCTCAGTGAGGGGTGTCTCAAAGGTCTCGGCTATATTTAACCCTTGTTTAGGGTTGTTTAAGGCATCAGTCTCAGTGGCAAGTGGTTTGGGTCTAACCACCTTACTGGACTGACCTTTCTTCTTCTTCTTCTTCTTCTCCTGTCTTTCAGGAGAAGGAATGGGTGATATTGCCTTTTCACCCTGAATGACTATCAGCATATAGTCAGTCACGGCTACTGGTTGTACCTCTGCAACACCACTAGTATAATTGGCCTTGTGTAGGACGTCAGGTTTAGAACCTTGATCATCAGGCCTAATATAGTCAGGGCCAAGTAGGTCTTGAAGCACACAGGAAATGAACCTAGGATAGGACATGTGTTTTTGCCTATACTTTCCTGAGCGCTTGGCTACGAGGTCTCAGAAGATTATACCTCCGATGTCTACTTTTCTACCCTCCAGGAGACTGAACACCATCAATTGTTGTGATGAGTTCAATTGTTTCGTGGAGGATTTGTTGCCTCCCAGGACCTGAATGACAAAAGTCATCAGGATCCTCCAGGCCGGGGAAAACCAAGTTTTAACTATTGGTTCTGTAACACCCCGACCCGACAAGGGTAAAGATATCACAATAATGGTTTCATATCAGATCAAAACAAAGCATACATCAACAATAATACAAAGGTCCTCAAAGGTTACAATGAAATTCTGAAATTTACAAGGTTACAAAGGAAACAAAACTAAATACTAAGTCTGCAAATGCAAATCCTTCTACAAGTCTCTACTTCAAAATAACTATCAAGGTCTTCTAAGTCCAAATAAGTCCAAAAGTCTCTTCACTCATACCCAGCTTCCAACTAAACCTGCCGCAGGAAAAAGAAACGCGGCTGAGCTTAAAAAGCTCAGTGAACAGATGTATAATAGACGGAAACGAAAACAAAGAAACGAGCATACATGGTATATTTCAAATGGAATAACATGAGATATAAATAAAGGATATAATAATGATGGAATGAAAAGAAAAGAAATAAAAAGATCAGTAATTCACTACAAGCCCAGAAACAAACCAAATCATCTATCATAGTAACTATGGAGTAGCTAGCTCCCAGATATGTGAAAGACGTGTATCGCACACACAGTCAGTCACCAGATATAAGAATCATAAACATACAACATATACAGATAACAAGTCAAATCTAGAGTGCACCCATACGCCCCACAGATAAATCAATAATCATAATTGTAATGGCCATAGCAAATAATAAATAAGGGACGGAACAGGTCATCACTCTCCTGCACTAGAGTCATGTCAGAGGTGCGTCACTGACATGGACATGAAACCCTCATGCCTAGTGATTGGCTCGTAATATCACACTGTAGGTCAAAGGTCAAACGTACTATCAAATAATCAAAAGGTCATATCCTAAGGGTACATGGCAAAGTTTCATGTCAACAGTTTATCTCTAGAGGTTTCTATTTAAAAGTCCATTCAAACAATCTGTCAAAAATTGTTTTCATAACAACTAATCTTACAAAATAGATTTCTTCAAAATGGTCTTCCAAAACTTTTAGTAACTTTCATTAAAAGTGGTATCGCTTCTTGTTAAAATAGCTTTTCTTAAAACCGTTGCATATGTAGTTTAAGAATGGTTCAAAATCACTTAGGTTCAAATAAGGATTTAACAGGTCAAGGTTTATATCAATTCAATCTAGTTTTATAACAAGTATATTAGATTAAGGTTCAAAACAAGATTCACAGATCAGGGTTCAGGACAAGAGGTTAAACACAAAATTCATGAAGGTTCACAAAACAAAAGATTACATGAAAGGTTCACACATAGCAGGGAACATAGCAATGGTATAGGAAAATCCTAAACGATTCAAAACAAGAGATCAAGAGAAACAAAGGCACCTTACTGAGAAGTGCAGAATATCTGTACCTTATTACAAACGCAAGAACACAAAGATAAAGGCTGACAAGATGAGATTACTCCTTCCTCGAACCTAGGGAGTAGAAGACAGAAGTCCAAAGGGTCTTTAGTTATATTTCCATTATTAGTAAGTTAATAATATCACAGATTAGGTTAAGTCCTTATTAAGATTATCATGGAAGTAAGGTGCATTTTATCAAGTTACAAAAATTAAGAGTAATTACGACCGGTTTACTTAGTTTAGGGTTTCAATTGTAATTTCATTAAATTCAAGGGTCTAACATGAAGCTACTTTAAGTTACTGATTTAAATACACACTTTATTCAGAAAGACATTTTAATCTCTTAAGTTTCACAATTCACAGTTTATACCCCTTTAGTTATATAATTTTCAAAACAAACCCTACATTTACATAATTCATGTTTTAATCCCTATAACATTCATATTTACCCAACAAGCACCTTATATTACAAAGTTACCGAACATATCCTCAGAATTACATGTAGTATAAATTTGACCCCTCAGAATTTATTAATTACACAATTGGTCCCTTAACTTTACAAAACTTACAATTTAAATCATAATTTATTTATAGTTACATATCAAGCCCATAAATAGTCAAAATTACACATTACACCCTTAATGAAATTATTTACACAAAATAACTTCAAGTTTCCAGAATTTACACTTTTAGTCCCTCTATTTTAATTAATTACAAAACAACCCTTTTAAATACAATCAATTCATTATCTTGCAATATTTACACTTAGGACCCTCAAGTTATATTTTTCCCACACTCCTACTGACTTATAAGACATTACTAAAATATCCCAGGAGTTTCAAAGTTGGCAAAACACACCCTTGTGGTTTAAAATCCCAATCGTATAAACTTTTATTTCACCAAAACAAACCCTAAAGTGTCCCAATCATTACCTCATAATTATTCAATCAATATAACATTAATTACTTCAGATCTAACTACATGAACCCTAACCCTAATCGCTCTAGGGTTTTCTTCCCAACTTTTCTTATTTTTCCTTTAATCCGATTATAAGCAATAATTAGCATCGATCATTCTGAGCTTCTACAAATCATATGGATATTTTTCTAAGCTTATATCATCAGTATAGGACATGTAAAAATTATAGTTACACACCAAAAAATTCGTATAGCATGATTTACAAATTAAGTGTGTTTTAACCCTTTTAATTTCGTACGCCTAAATAATCATGCATGATTCATGTTTAACATTTTTAATGAGTTATATATCACATATAGATCATTGGAAAAATTCTAGATTAATTATAGAACGTAAGGATTAGTCGTGTGGATTTTATACCTATCGACGCAAGAATTCGGATAAAACAAAGCACCACGATCACATGAAGGCTTCCACAACTCGACTCCTATTTTTCGTAGCTTCCTTATACTTCAATGGAATCCAGAAATTTGCTTGCTCAGTTCTAGAAGATCGAATGGAGGGTGGGTCGATTTTAGTTTGGGCGATTTAGGGTTTTCGGCAAAAGAGGGTTTTGTAAAAATTATGATTTGTATTTATATTATGTAAACCGACTTAGGAGGGGGGTGAGGTCCAGAATTTCGGCCTTAAGGTGAGCACAAGATGATAATTTGATTTGGTGTATACTTCCTTTATTTAGTTTTGTATTTATCTTAATTAAATGATTTTTTTACAAAATATAATACATATACTTAATTATTATTTTCGGATTGTACATTATTGTATATGTGATTTTAATATATTTGGAATTTAAATAAAAAATGTAATGTTGTTTCCAGAAATTAATTTACTTGATATGTAGATTGTTTTCAGTAGTTTGGAATTGTTTCAGAATATTATAACTTATTTATTTAGGTTTTATTGTTTTAGCGGTAATTTGGTCATTTGACAAGTTATCTGAATTTCAGGTATTACAGGTTCCTTCTCCAATAAGGCACCAGCGGCCATTTCAGGACTCTTAGGGTCATGAGGTGCTAAAAAAAGCAATTCAGCTTTAACCACTTGGTCAACAGGGTTTGGCTCAAAAGCCTCAGCGTAATCAAGACCAGTGGCCTTGATGAAGGTTTTGTAATCCAGGGAGAGGGCCCTTCTCCCATTCATCACTGTGAATGTGATGATGGATTCTTTGGTGTCCTCAGGGCTAGTAGCCACAACAGTACAACAGAATTCCCTCAAATAGTCATGATAAATGACTGAGGGTGTCTTTGTAAATGCCGTAGCAAGAAAGCAGTTTTGTAGATACTTAATACATTCCTGTACCCCCAAAACTTTTGGGGATAGGCAAAATTGCCTACGACATTGTTCTTGTTCATATCTACACCCTCAACGAGGAATTTCATGTTTGGGGCGTATTTGATAGCTTTAGAAGAAGCCATTTTTATTGGGTAGGTCAAGGTAACAAAAAATGATCTGAGTTTCTAAGAGCTAAGAACACACTCACAAACTTTTGTTTTTAAGAGAAAAAGGCAAGAGTTTTGCTTAAGATTTCTAAAAAACTTGTGTGTGTTCTTTTGTTTGGGGTATTTATAGGGAAGTGAGGTGGAGGGTATGTTAGGTATTTTAAGCGGTTATTATCTCAAAAGATTTTTTGAAAGACGTTTTGAATAAAAACATTTGAGATCCGCATTTAATGCATAACCACCTCACTAACCCTGTTTTGCGCGACTGTCAAGGCAAACAATTGTGCCATCTGCAAAAAGTGTATTTTGCAGAGTTGAGTCATCACATATCTAATATGTGATTGGAGAGGCATTAAATGCCAAGTGGGAATGAGGGGGCCATGAGGTGCATGCCAGAGAGGCAAAAGAACAAATATTCTTATATTAAATAAGAATTCAGTTACCAACCTCGTACATTTACTAACTAGATACTTAGAGCATTTAAGTTAGCATTGAATGTCATCTAAGGGCCCTGAATGACTTTTGGGTCAGACTGATATCTGGCACACAAACAGACTGAGAATTGGATATCAGGCCTTGTTGCAAGTAGATACATCAGTGATCCTATCATTCCTCTTAAAAGAGTTTGATTCACTGGTTTTCCAGTAAGATCAGGACCAAGGTTGTTTGGGGTACCATGGGAGTCTTGACTGAGGCACAGTTACTGAGCTCATACTTCTTCAGTAGGCTTTTGACATACTTCTCTTGACTGATAGAGGTTCCTTTATCAGTCTGCTTAATTTGCAGACTAAGGAAATATGTCAATTCTCCCATCATGCTCATTTCAAATTTCTTTGCCATTAGTTTTTCAAACTGTTTGCAAAGTTTATAACTTGTTGAGCCAAAAATGATGTCATCAACATACACTTGTACTAGTATACATCATTATTTGTCTTGTAGATAAACAATGTGTTGTCTATCTTGCCTCTGACAAATTTATTTTGGATCAGGAAGGCTGAGAGAGTTTCATACCATGCCCTGGGAGCTTGCTTCAGTCCATAAAGGGCTTTATTAAGCTTACAGACGTAGTCAGGAAACTCATGGCTTTCAAATCCAGGAGGTTGCTCAACATAAACTTCTTCTTTCAATGACCCATTTAAGAATGCACTTTTAACATCCATTTGGTACACCTTGAAGTTCATGTAAGTAGAAAAAGCAATGAAGATCCTTATGGCTTCCATCCTTGCTACTGGTGCAAATGTTTCCTCATAGTCAATGCCTTCTTGTTGATTATAACCTTTGGCTATAAGTCTGGCTTTGTTTTTAATGACTATGCCATTTTCATCAGATTTGTTTTTGAATACCCATTTCATGCCAATGACTGAAACATCTTCAGGACACTTGACCAAAGTCATTACCTTGTTTCTGTCAAATTGTTCCAGTTCATCATGCATGGCCTGAACCCAACTAGGGTGATTAAGTGCTTCCTTAACACTTTTGGGTTCAATTGTGGAAATGAAATCCATAAATAGGCATTCATTGCTGAGGCTGCTTTCAGTTGTGCAGCCATGCTTCTTGTGAGCATGCCTTCAGTAGGCTCACCAATGATATTGACAAGTTCAATATATTAAGACCTAGTCCAACTGTCCTGAGGTCTTGGATGCTGATTAGAACTTGTGGAGGCCTGATGGGTAGGATCAGGATCAGACACATGATGATCTTCAGCATATTGAGTGTCTGAGAGGGTTAACTCATCACTGTGATTGTTTGGTTCCTGAGCACTTTATTCAGACTGATTGATTGCATCAGTGCTTCTTTGTGCTTCTACAAACTCAGTGATGGTTGGGTAAGGAAGATTGTGGGGAATGATGTAATAGGAGATTTCAGCATTTTCTTGGTACTGAGCGGAAGGACCATTTTCAGGATGATGTTCATCAAGAGGATATCTTGATGATTCATCAATTCCTATCTCTTCCACTAAGTTGTTAGAGACACTGATTGTTTCAGTGCTCTCATCAAAGGTAACATGAAATGTTTCCTCAGTATGCTGTCTCCTAGTGTTGAACACCCTGAAGGCTTTAGAGACAAGGGAGTATCCCAGGAAGTATCCATCATCAGCTTTGGCATCAAATTTCCCTAAGTGATCCTTGTTATTATGAATAATCACAGGACACCCAAAGACATGAAAGTAGCTGATGTCAGGGATTCTACCCTTGAATAACTCATAAGGAGGTTTACTATGTCTCTTGACAATGATGGATCTGTTTTGTGTGTAACAGGCAGTCTTTACTGCTTCAGTCCAGAAGTGTTTGGAAAGGACTGAACCATTTAGCATTGTACTGGCAGCTTCAATAAGTGTTCTATTCTTCCTTTCAGCCACACCATTTTGTTCAGGTGTGTAGGGTGAGGAAAATTTTTGGGAAATTCCTTTCTCATCACAGAAACATTCAAGTTCATAATTTTTGAACTCTGTTTCATTATCAGTCCTAATATATTTGACCTTGATGTCATTTTGATTTTCAATGTTCCTGACAAAGGACATAATTGTTTCAGCTGCCTGACTCTTTTTGATCAGGAAGTATACCCAAGTGTATCTTGAGTACTCATCCACAATGACCAGAGTATACTTCTCATGGTTAATGGATCTAGGACTAATTGGTCCAAATAGATCCATATGGAGAAGATGTAGTGTAACACCCCAACCCGGCAAGGGTAAAGATGTCACGTTAATGGTTTCATATCAGATCAAACAAAGCATACTTCAATAGTAATACAATAACTTGTCAAAGGTTACAAATGAAATACTAACATTACAAGGTCAGGAATGAATCAAAACTAAATACTAAGTCTGCAAATGCAATCCTTCTAATGACTTCTACTTCAGAATAACTGTCAAGGTCTTCTAAGTCCAAAAGTCTCTTCACTCATACCCAAACCCGTCATCCTGCTTATAACCTGCCGCACACGAAAAGAAAACGTGCGGCTGAGCTTAAAAAGCCCAGTGAACAGATATAACGATAATAAACAGAAATAGAGAAATGTACAGAATAACAGAAACAAAAGTCAAACAGATGAAGTATGGTTCAATGGATAAGTCAATGAATAAGTATAAGGGAAAGAGAAAGGGATAGTAATCCACCACGAGCCCAGAAACAGAACATATCATATCGTAACCATAAATCTTCAAATCATATAGAGGGGAGACCTCTCAGATAATCAGATAATATGAGGGGTGTCCTCATTCTTCAAATGGAGTAGCTAGCTCCCAGATATATGTGAAAGGCGTGTATTGCACACAGCACCAGTCACCAGACAAATCATATCATATCAGATTAAATCCACTAAACAGATCAGATCTAGGATGCATCCATACGCCCCCCAGAAACATATATAATCCATAATCAAAGAAATGCGCATATCATAATCAGAATGGGGACGGTGTGAGAAATCACTCCCCCACACAGGAGTCATGCCAGTGGTGCATCACAGACACGGCCAGGTTACCTTCCTGGCTAGGTAACAGAAAGGTGGCTCGGGTATCAAACTAAGAGTCAGATATCATATCGAATCAGAGTGTCATATCAAAAGGTCCATATCAAATGGGTTCATAACAGATGGTTCATAACAGATATATCAGATGTAATGCCCAAGGTCCAAATCAGAGTTTACCAGATCAAGGTTCATATTAAGTAATCAAGTCAAGGTTCATATCAAAAGTTCATTTCAAAAGTTTCTATCAAAAGTCCATTTTAAACAATCCTTTATTCATGATTTTCATAAAACGATCCTTTAAAGTGGTTTTCATAGAACAATCTTTCAAAACGATTTTTATAAAGATAGTCTTCGAAATATAGTTTTCATAAAAGTTAGTAACATTTATAAACATCCTTTTTAAAATGGCTTTTCTCAAAACATTTCCATGGTATAAAAGGGTTTTTATAACATAGGTTCACAACAGAGGTCATATCAAATAGGATCAACAGAGAAGGTTCAAGCAAAGGGAATCATAGCAATGGCATCAGTTCAGAAACTAACGGATCAGAATATGAAAGAGATCATGAGAAACCTTACAAGAAAGGTCAGAATATCTGTACCTTAGACCGCAAGTGCAAATACAACAGAAAACATAAGGATTGGAGCAACTCCTTCTTCAAATGATCTTCCTCAAAGCTATACGGAAGCAGATCGAAAACACGAACACAACCGTTCCTAAGTATGGACACACCAAGGATTCGACGAGACACAACCGAACCCAAATCTCAACAGTACATAATCGGCTAACCGAGTTTACGTCGCGAGTTTTACGCCTTCAACGAAAGAGGCTGAAACGAAATACCAGCCACGCACCAAAACCCAATTCCAACAAGTATGACAATCCGAACCGAACTCGAACTAGATCATGCGAAGTCAAGACCTTGGAGCACCCATGATCAGTTCTTCCTTCTTCTTATCCAAAATAACTGAATCGGTTTGGTATTGCTTATGATTGATCATGTGTTCCTTCTTAAACGTACATGTGCAAATCTTGTTTAAGTTTTGAATGGAGATGATATCCTTGAATAAAAAAAAAAAAGAAGCGTGGTATGACAGAAAAAAAGAAACACAATATGTCATTTAATGGGGTCTTTGCAAGGCGTGGAAATTTTATTTGGAAAAACCGTGTCTATAATTTAGGTAAGTCATAATTTGCGTTTAATGAGGAGGCTATTGAGTGTGTCAAAAGATACTTGTTGTTCTTATCAACTCAAGACTAATATCTCTCCTTTTTAATTTAAAGTTAAGATAATGATTAGAAAACCATGTAGTTTATTTCATTTAATACATGTATTATAACATAGGGTATTTACTTCATATTATGTATTTTTAATTATAAGATATAGTTTTAATATATCTAATAATATAATTCATACTTAGGAGAAATTCAAAATGGTGCAAAATTTACGGTTCAAAAACTTCGGGTTTTACAACTCTTCCCCTCTAAAATAAAAATTTTCGTCCTCGAAAATTTGAGGTGAAATGAAACGGAAACCCAACTGACGGTGAACAGAAATATAAAAGACTTGCTTCTCATGACTCTATCTTGTTGATCAAGCTTCGCTTTCCTCAGGAAAGACAAATCATACAGAATCCAGATCAAAGGTATCGTATACTAACGCAATAGATGATAATCGGATTCTCTCAGAAGAGACGCAGGAAATACATAGGATTTTAACGGATATGCCGTCCACAGAATTTATTGGACAAATCAGATGAGAACGTACAGAAAATTGATTATCGATAACATCAATTGGCAGACAGTTCTACAACAGAACCTAAGAGTCTTATCGGAAGTGCAGAGGTCAGCAAAATGCGTGACGAGAATCCAGACGTATCAATTCGCATAACGAGGAAAGCAAATTACGCGTATAGGTAGAATGAACTTAAAGTCTCACTAACGCAGATAATCTCAAACAGTTATCAGAATTTCTAAAGCTCTAAGGCACTCCTCGAAATATCCTATGCCCACAACAAGTGCACGTTATATGATGTAAGTATTATCACGTTGGCCAGACGTCATAATACTGGCATCATATAAATATGCCCTCATGATGGTCATACTTAATCTCAAGTCGTGAACATAATAACTTATCTTAATCCACCTAATCCAACTACAGTATCAGAGGTCATTAAAATCAAATATCATAGTTAAGAGGAGAACGAACTACTCGTAAAGTAGTGGAAGTCCCAGAATGTCTATCAGAATTAGGTACGTCGTAAAAGCACCAGATCATCCACAATTCGTCAAATTTCGCATAACAAGACCATCATCCAACATACGCAGAACGAACACAGAACGGAACTACTAATAGGGAACATAACTCATTCGCAGGGTCTTATCATCAGGTAACGGAAATTTAAGTAGGTTAAGAGGAGGTGAATTACGTCATCCATAGCTTTATCTTTCACAGAATCAACTCTTTCAAACACAACCGTTCGCTTCAGAATTATCGTCCATTCAAATACATGATCTTAAACTTCTTCCAAGTCCATGCAGTCTATCATATGATCATAGAGTGGAAAAGAATATCAACTCGAGTCTGGTCCCTCAAGCCTTCGGCACTTCTCCTTGGAACTGCGGTGTAGAAACGCGAATCTCCAGTATGGTCACTGTGCATTCTTCCGTTCGCTAGTCTGCTTCTGCTCTCACTTCCTCTTAGTACAACTAAAACGAATAGAGAAGCAAGACTGCGTGTCTTCGACAGATCTTCAGCACAGTTCAGAATTCACCATCTCAAACTGCCGTCATCGCCGGATGCATGGTAGTGTTGTCTGCTAAAATCTCTAGGTGCCAACCAAGTCTGTTTCCTCCAGAATAAGGGTCCTTTTACAAGATGATTTACATGCTCCTCTTTGTGCATAAAACTGAAATACTTCCCAGAGGTTACTCTCAGTTTGTCATCTCCCTTCTTAGAAGTTCTTGTGGTTGCTTCTTCAGTCCTTCACTCACCCACAGAGGTCGTCTGGTACGGAGTTTATAGAATCAATTATTGATACGCTGAATTGAAAAGTGGTTATGGTAGTGATACGATTTGGTTTACGATAGTCAATACTCCAAAGTTTTCTCTTTCTTCTTCACAAGCTAACAGGGTATTCAAAATGAAACACTGAGGTGAACAAAATCATATTCCATCATCTTCTCCAATTTCTCAACTTCAATGGCATCATGGTTCGTCAACTGATATTGGTTCAAATTTCATTCTACTTCTCAACCAGGAGGGAAACCCAAGAGTTCCATCGGAGCACACCAGAAAATTTGCACAGCAAAACTTCCAATGCCAAGGTTTTTAAGGGTGATTACTAATAGGTGTCAGGAGGCAATTAACAATCAAATTAAATAGAGGTAGATGTCTCCATAGAAGCGTTAACAGATTTGAGTGGTTACCGGTTATCATAACGAAAGTGGGATGAAACATATTACTAAAGGTCACAAATCAGATACGGTTGTCCCTGGCAGCGTATGAGGGCCAGCCAATCCATAACTTAAAGACCTCAAAATCGAATATGTCAAAAGTAGACGGATTCGTAGGACGAGTACGGTCGCCAAGCCAGACGGTTAGTTCATATATCAAGGTCAAGTACATGGTTCATCAAAGTGCGGAGATAGATAAACGAACAATTCAAGGTGTTAGAGTCTTGTTCAGCTTTTTAGCATACGTGGCAGGTAGGTTGTGAGTCATCGGAAATACAAACATCGTATAACTGTCAAGAGTGAGGCATATCGAATATCAGTTATCAGTTTCATCATGCTCAGTTAACCATTTCTCATCGAGACAAAATTATCGTCATATCCATGGCTAATAATCACCAGAGTTCTCATAGGAGTAGAAATGGACTTCGCAAGGACAGAGTAATATCAGATGATACCCTTTAATCCAGCACGGAAATGAATTTATAGAATGTGTCAAACACCTTAAGGTTAAATGGCCTTCGGGATAGTCAGAGGAGTATCAAACTGCTTATCAAATAGGTCGGAAGTAAAGAACAAGATCAGGTAGAGATAGCAAAAGTTTAACAATCGGAAATCATGGTAGGGAGTTCAAGATGGTTTTCAAACATCGAAGGTGAAACATCAGAGGGTAGTCGTCAATGATCAATCAACCTATCCTTTATCAGACTAAAATCAAAGTTTACTATGAAAACTGATCGACAACGCAAATCTTATCATTCAGAAGTGAGAGGAAAACATTCCTATACTCGTGGTTAAAACACCACCAGACTTCTCATGGGAACAGAGATGTTTAAGACGAACTCAGATAGGGTCAGAAGATTCATAGATTATCAAAAGCAAGGCACGAATCAGAGTGATGCGGAAGCAAAGATGCTTAAACAAAAGCCTTATAGTCTACCCATTCCTCACTGGTCAAAACTTAAGTTCTTATAGGGAAATCCTAAAGCAATTCTTAAAGGTTATCTTATGAGCGCATACAGTGGAAACTTAGGGGTCCAAACTTCACAGGTCAAGGGTAAATGTATTACGAGTCGCAGCCTGTCGCTCTGATACCATAAATTGTAACACCCCAACCCGGCAAGGGTAAAGATGTCACGTTAATGGTTTCATATCAGATCAAACAAAGCATACTTCAATAGTAATACAATAACTTGTCAAAGGTTACAAATGAAATACTAACATTACAAGGTCAGGAATGAATCAAAACTAAATACTAAGTCTGCAAATGCAATCCTTCTAATGACTTCTACTTCAGAATAACTGTCAAGGTCTTCTAAGTCCAAAAGTCTCTTCACTCATACCCAAACCCGTCATCCTGCTTATAACCTGCCGCACACGAAAAGAAAACGTGCGGCTGAGCTTAAAAAGCCCAGTGAACAGATATAACGATAATAAACAGAAATAGAGAAATGTACAGAATAACAGAAACAAAAGTCAAACAGATGAAGTATGGTTCAATGGATAAGTCAATGAATAAGTATAAGGGAAAGAGAAAGGGATAGTAATCCACCACGAGCCCAGAAACAGAACATATCATATCGTAACCATAAATCTTCAAATCATATAGAGGGGAGACCTCTCAGATAATCAGATAATATGAGGGGTGTCCTCATTCTTCAAATGGAGTAGCTAGCTCCCAGATATATGTGAAAGGCGTGTATTGCACACAGCACCAGTCACCAGACAAATCATATCATATCAGATTAAATCCACTAAACAGATCAGATCTAGGATGCATCCATACGCCCCCCAGAAACATATATAATCCATAATCAAAGAAATGCGCATATCATAATCAGAATGGGGACGGTGTGAGAAATCACTCCCCCACACAGGAGTCATGCCAGTGGTGCATCACAGACACGGCCAGGTTACCTTCCTGGCTAGGTAACAGAAAGGTGGCTCGGGTATCAAACTAAGAGTCAGATATCATATCGAATCAGAGTGTCATATCAAAAGGTCCATATCAAATGGGTTCATAACAGATGGTTCATAACAGATATATCAGATGTAATGCCCAAGGTCCAAATCAGAGTTTACCAGATCAAGGTTCATATTAAGTAATCAAGTCAAGGTTCATATCAAAAGTTCATTTCAAAAGTTTCTATCAAAAGTCCATTTTAAACAATCCTTTATTCATGATTTTCATAAAACGATCCTTTAAAGTGGTTTTCATAGAACAATCTTTCAAAACGATTTTTATAAAGATAGTCTTCGAAATATAGTTTTCATAAAAGTTAGTAACATTTATAAACATCCTTTTTAAAATGGCTTTTCTCAAAACATTTCCATGGTATAAAAGGGTTTTTATAACATAGGTTCACAACAGAGGTCATATCAAATAGGATCAACAGAGAAGGTTCAAGCAAAGGGAATCATAGCAATGGCATCAGTTCAGAAACTAACGGATCAGAATATGAAAGAGATCATGAGAAACCTTACAAGAAAGGTCAGAATATCTGTACCTTAGACCGCAAGTGCAAACACAACAGAAAACATAAGGATTGGAGCAACTCCTTCTTCAAATGATCTTCCTCAAAGCTATACGGAAGCAGATCGAAAACACGAACACAACCGTTCCCAAGTATGGACACACCAAGGATTCGACGAGACACAACCGAACCCAAATCTCAACAGTACATAATCGGCTAACCGAGTTTACGTCGCGAGTTTTACGCCTTCAACGAAAGAGGCTGAAACGAAATACCAGCCACGCACCAAAACCCAATTCCAACAAGTATGACAATCCGAACCGAACTCGAACTAGATCATGCGAAGTCAAGACCTTGGAGCACCCATGATCAGTTCTTCCTTCTTCTTATCCAAAATAACTGAATCGGTTTGGTATTGCTTATGATTGATCATGTGTTCCTTCTTAAACGTACATGTGCAAATCTTGTTTAAGTTTTGAATGGAGATGATATCCTTGAAAAAAAAAAAAAAGAAGCGTGTGTATGACAGAAAAAAAGAAACACAATATGTCATTTAATGGGGTCTTTGCAAGGCGTGGAAATTTTATTTGGAAAAACCGTGTCTATAATTTAGGTAAGTCATAATTTGCGTTTAATGAGGAGGCTATTGAGTGTGTCAAAAGATACTTGTTGTTCTTATCAACTCAAGACTAATATCTCTCCTTTTTAATTTAAAGTTAAGATAATGATTAGAAAACCATGTAGTTTATTTCATTTAATACATGTATTATAACATAGGGTATTTACTTCATATTATGTATTTTTAATTATAAGATATAGTTTTAATATATCTAATAATATAATTCATACTTAGGAGAAATTCAAAATGGTGCAAAATTTACGGTTCAAAAACTTCGGGTTTTACATGTAGGCAGTTCCTGATGGAAAAGTTGGTTTTGGTTTTAAAGGATGCTCTGTGATGTTTACCTTTTTCACAAGCTGAGCATGGTTTATCCTTTGAAAACACAAGAGATGGTAAGCCAAGGACCTTATTTTGTCTTACAAGGTTGTTTATGTTTTTGAAGTTCAGGTGGGAGAGTCTCTTATGCCAAAGCCAGTTGAGAGTATCAGTGGCCTTGGTAAAGAGACAAGTTCCATTCTGAGTCAGACTGGACATGTCCAACACATAAACATCATGCCTTCTTGGTGCAATAAGGACAACCTCCTTATTAGCATTGAAGATGATTCTTTGCTTATCATCAAACTGAACTATGTATTTAGCATCACATAGTTGACTGACACTTATCAGATTGTATTTAAGACCATTTACATAAGCTATCCTAGTAAAGACTATACCATTGCAGTTTACTGAACCATAACCTTCAGTGAGACATGATAAGTTATCAACAAATATCACTTTAGGTCCTGATTCATCCACATACTTGTGCAGATACTCCTTTACACCAGTCATGCTCCTTGAACATCCAGTATCTAGATGCCAAACAGGATCCCTTGCATGTCTCTGCACAAATGTAAACTGGGTTAGTTCTTTCTAGGACTCCACTTCTTAGAGGGCTTAGCTTTGGGGGTCTTAACATTTACAATTGTTTTATGGTCAGTGGTTGAGTGGACTGAGCTACCACAAATTATGCATTTGATGGCTGATGTAGACTCAGTAGACTGAGAGGCTGACATAGTCATACCTCTTCCAGCTTGAATGACCTTACCACGTCCTGAGGTGTTATGAGTGGGGCCTCCACTAGTTTCACAACTGATGAAGCGAAAAGTGTACCGCTTTTAAGGGGTCATTTAAGCCCTAAATCGTATTTATTTGATCAAATATTGCCCTAAATCGTTCCTTTTGTCATTTTAGGTACTTTTGAGAAGAAATCTGGAAAAGGAAGCATTTTGGACGTTTTTGGAGCATAAAAGTGAAGAAAACGACAAAGTCGTAAAATTATGCTGGAAAGTACCTTTGACGGCGTCAGGGATTGCCCTGGACGGCGTCACGGCTTGGCAAGAAAAAGGTGGATATGAAAATTACTCATGTTAAGCCAGAGAATTTTGCATGAAAAATCTGACGGCGTCACCCTTTGAAGTGATCAAGGTCGTCACGGCTTAATTTAAAGAGGGACGGCGTCAAGCTTATTTCTGACGGCGTCAAGCCTTGATAAGCCAGAACGAATTTTGGAGGTCTAAAGAGGGACGGAGTCAGTAAGGCCATCCGGGAACCCTAAAAGCGGCGAGGTGACGGCGTCAGAATCTAAAACGTGACGCCGTCAGCCCTTAATCTCTATATATAGTTTTGCAATTTTTTGTCATTAGTGTGGAACTTTGTGTGTGAAAAACCCTAAGACGATTTTAGCAGCTTTTTCAAGGCTTTTTGCCTTGAGATCTTTCATGTTACATTGAAGATAAGTTATCAATTAATCATTCAATATGTCTATGTGTTGTTTGATTCTATCTTGTTCTTGTCTTTTGTTTAACATGCTAGGCTAGGTTTTCTTTGTGTTTGCTTAGATCTAATGAAACCTAGCTATTGATTATTGGTTATTAGTGTGTTATTAGTTGTATGGGATGATTGTTCATCTATGTTAGGCTTAAGAAAACTGGCTAACTTCCTATACGGTAACTTGCTTGAACGTCTTAAGTAACATGAACCAATGCATACTAAAGGTTTTTATGGTTGTATTTAATGCATGAGCGAATTCTAGTGATCCCATGTTAGGAGCTTCTTAGCCGGCTCGACATAGGAGTGAAGTAGGAGTTCATAGAGTTGGGGAAGTACGTACGCCACCCCACGATTGGTATTAAGGAATACACCCGTCATCCACGCAATTAATACACACTAATCAACCGGTAAAAGATAGTTACGGAGTAAGGAAATCTAAGTAAACACATTTCTCTCCACATAAGTTTTACCACCTTTTCATTTTCTGTTATTTTATTTTATTTGCATTCGTAGTAACTTGGGTTAGTTGACTAGCAACTAATTCCGCCCACTCTTTCAAACCCGAGATTTTACTTGCTTTCATAAAAAAATATAAAAACATAAAAAGAATCTTCTCTCACCCTTAGACCTATTAGAGTAGTTTTTCATACCTAACGAACACTATTCCCTGTGGAGAACGATCAATCCCCCGTACTTACCACTACACTATACTACATCGGTCAGGTACACTGCCTGGTGGGGTTGTAAGCCTCTTGAGATCCCTCGAGAGGTAAAACCTGTTGTAAGGTTGCAAAACCACGCATCAACAACAATTGTCAATTTGACAATCCTTAGGATGGTGGTCATTGAACCCACAGTAAGGGCAAGGTGCAAAAGGTTTAGCCTTCATTTTTTGCTTCTGTTTAGAATCAGAAGGGTAGTTTAAAGAATGAGCTTTAAGGCCTGCCATTTTAGATATGACTGAATGTGTTTTATGATCAGAGGTCCTGTGATCATCCTTTTGGCAAATCTTGCTGTAAAGGATTCTATAGCAATCATCAGTGAAATGATTGGTATAGTTACACAACTCACATCTTTTCAGGGGTTTTGTGGGTTTGGGTTTGGTGCTTGAGGAAGCTGGTTTTTTATCCTTCTTCTTGGATTGAGAAGGTTTCTCAGAAGATGCAATCTTCTCACCTAGCTTCCTAACCATTTCAGCCTACTGATCAAATTTTGAGTTAGGGCTTTGGGTTATTACTTCAGAAGGGACTGAAGTTGATGAGTCATCAGTATTTACTGAGACTTCAAGGGTTGTTCTTTTCAGGATGATTTTTCCTTTTCCTGACCTCTCCTTTGGAGAGTGTAGGGAATAGACCATTGGTGGGAGGCCTGAGTTTGGTGCAGCACCCTAAGGGTATTTAGTGGAGGGAGTGGTGGATTTGATTCTGATTCAGGCTCATTAACCAACTCAGTACTACTATGTTGTTCAGTGAGACCTAGCTTACTGAGTTGTTCAGTAAGTCCAAGCATATTTTTCAAAGCCTGAATTTCAGAAAGCAAGATCTTTCTAGTCTCAAAGTTTGGTAACTCAATGACTGGGTTGTCCCTGACAATCCAGTCAATTGACTTGGGAAGCATTTCTTGCTCAAAGGATATCCCAGCTGGAACAAAGGAAGTTTCACCATGATTCATATAAGGATTATCAACGATATGGTCAATTCCTATTGTTTTTCTAGGAATTAAACCCACAGTATCAAAGACCTTGGGGTTCTTTTTAGTCCAGCCTTGAATGACAGCCTTTTCTTTGTTAAGTTCTTTTTGTAGGGCTTGGTTATGTTTCAACATTTCAGTGTTCTGAATTTGTAGAGTGATTGTTTCTAATTTGGCTTGCTTCAGTCCAAGCAATTCATCTCTACATTTATTCAATTCTAACACTATATTGTTATATTTAGAAAACAAATTAAGCCTTTGTTCCTCAACAAACTTAAGGTCTACACAAATATAATCCATGTAAGACTGCCAATCAGAATTATCATCCATAGAAAGTAAAGTGTTTACCTTCTTCATGGTGATGATTACCCACTCTCCATTCCTTGCGTGGCTTTTTCTAACAGCCACCTGATCACCTTCAGAGAGTGCCATCAGTGCACTCACTCTAATTTCCTCATCTGAGGAGACCTCTTCTTCATCCCAGTCATAAGCTTCAGCCACTAAAACCTTGTCTTTTACCTGAACAGGTTTGGATGTTTGAGCAGCCTGAGACATAGTGGGATTAGTTTCAAGAAGTGCAAGTTTAGCCTTAGCTAGCCTATATTTTGCTTCAAAGTCCTTTTGACCCTTGTTTTGAAATTGTTGGGTCGACTGAAACATTCTAGGTTGAAATTTGCTAGTTCCTAAGGAACTATTTCCTGAAAATTTGTAAGAGGGTTCTGAGGTGGTTTTAGAATAATAGTCCCTAGCAAAATGACCCTTTTTACCACAGTTAAAACATTCAGTGGTTTCATTTGCTTTTCCTTTTAAAAAGTTGGACTGGTTTCTTTTGATGAAACGTTTTGAACTAGCAAGAAGTGCACTCTCTTGGAATTCCAAGTTTAGATCTTTTAGGTACTCCTCACTAGTCCTTTCATCAATTTCATCCTCAGAATCCTCTTGAAAGTCCTGCACAACACCATTAGTATAAAAAGCAGTTGATATGGGTGTGGAGGTCAAGGCCTTTTTGGACTCAAGAGCTTTTGAGTCAGGGTATCTCCTTGAGATTAAGTTGTCTTCATAGACAAATTTCCCATAGATCTTAGGGAGCTCAAGAGTCTGAATGTGATTAGCATTCCTCAATCCTTGTGAGAAGTTGAGCCACTTCTCAGGGAGACTGTTGACAAAGCCAACATTAGTCTCATTCTTAGATAATACTATACCATCATTTGATAGTTCGTTTATCAAAGTCTTGTATCTGGTATAAGTCTGTGAGAGACTTTCAGAGTCTTTTTTCCTGAACGTATTATACTCAAGTTTCAGGTCCATGACCCTGTTTTCCTTGGTATCTAAGGGGCCCTCAAAGCTATTGACCAAGTCATCCCAAGTTTGCTTGGTTGTAGAACAGTTGATGACTGATTCCATTATATCGTCAGGAAGACATGATATAATGATTCTTTTTAGGTGTTGGTCTTGATTGACCACCCTCCTCTCATCATTAGTCCATTGGGCCTCAGGCTTGTTTAGCCCTTCAGCAGTCTTTGGGACATAAGGACCATCTTTGACACAAGAGATGTAGTATGGTTCCATACCAGTTAAGTAGCAAAGCATTCGCTTTTTCTACTTGCTAAATTTACCAGCTTCAAGTCGTGGGGCAACAGCTGAAAAGCTTCCACCCTTTTTGTCGACTAGCTGGGGCACATTTATATCAGTCATAGTAGGATCTTAGTTTCAAAAACCTTGAGCACTCTTGGTTAATTTAGAAGATTTTATAAACCAGAGGCTCTGATACCACTTGTTGTTCCCTTAACACGTTTAGAGTTAACTAGAAAGTTAATCTATTTTTGTTTATGACTAATACAATGTATTGATTAATTCTAACAGTTAATGAAACATAAATATAAAAACACAAAGTATTTTCAACGTTTAAATTCTTATTAGAAATGAATCAAAGAATCTATTACCCAAGTGTTTTGCGGAACAAACACTTGGGATTGAATAGACAAGGTATGGGTTGTCTCCTATCTAAACTCAAGGCTTTGCTTGAATGGTAACAATATGCCTCACTGAGCTATCTCAGGGACTGGTTACTCTTTGTAGGAGAAAAGAGGTTTTGTGAAAGTCTAAGCTTTTAATGCACAAAACGTAACCCTCTTTTCTCCACATGTTTGCTATTTATAGGCAAACATGTTAAGAGTACTGAAAGACTAAAAATACATAAACAATAGAAGACGTGCCCAACAACTACAACAGTAGTTGTCATTTCCAAGAACCAATAGGATTGAGCCAAAAAGTCTTTAAGTGTCAGACCTGACACTTCTTCTACTTTTTGCCACTTGAGGGATGGTTTGTCTGACCCCGATAATATTTATTCTTATCTTCTCAAACCTTCTCGCTCAATCCCTCCTTTCCTTCAGGCTTCATGGTTCTTCAGTCATTTGCCTTCAGTCTTCAGTAATTGTTGTTGAGGAGACTTGGGGATCAGTGAGATCTTGTCCAATGCTCACTGATCCCATTACCTTCTTCTTTGCCTCAAGTGCCACTTCAGGGAGAACCGCCTCACTGTGTGGTGAATCTTTCTTCTTAGACTCGTCCTGAGCATCTTGAAGGTAACTCACTGAGTGACTGTTCACTCAGTGACCTATTGTGTTTTCGGTTGATTAACACTTAGCGTAATTTGCATTCAAATCTTGTTTTAATGATCCTTGGGTACTGAAGGACCCAACACGCCAACATCCCCAAAATCTTGCTCTTGTATAATAGCGATTGGCTCAACAAGCATATTTGTTGCAACTGTAGTCCTCGGATATACTCCATGCTACGAATGTACCATGGACTGACTACCTCGTTGATATATGTCAAATTATAGTCCAAAGGAATTGCAAAGGAAATATGCAAAACCCGAGGTTCGTTTGTCCCGACAAAGGATGAATGGAATTGTGATTCGGGATCGTGATTCGTGAAGTGAATGTGAATAAGAGTGATTGATTTGGGTATTTATGCTATAGATAATGAAATTATAAATGAAATCAACTAATTAAGCTACGGGTACAAGTAATCTAAGCACATAAACCTAAATACGAAAACCGTAATTTGAAAATGTTACGCGACAAGTTTAAAAACGTAAATAAAAAGTGATTATCTAAATTTAAGCCTTAAAAATTCAAAATAATTTTTCTTAAATCCTAAATATAAAAAGAAAATTTTGTGAAAAAGAAAAATATATATATATATTTTTGACTTTTTAATATTTTTTATGAATTAAAAACTAATTTAAACTACTTAAATGATTTAAAAATATTAAAACAAGTTGGAAAAATCTGAAAATTTTTGGATAATTTTAATTTTTAATAAAATATTTAAGAAAAATAATTTCAGAAGCTAATTCCTTCTAAATAAGCTAAAACAGTAAATAAGCACTTGTGAAATAAGCTAACAATAAGCAAAAAACTAGCAAAAAATTCTCAAAAGCTCAAGACTGCTTTATCTAACTACTGGAAACTTAAAGGAACTGAAAATTGGGAAATAAGCACAAGCAATAAGCTGGAATTTAAGCTGGACAGTTTCTAGTTGACTCAGATTGAAATGGCTTGTTACCTACTTTGCAGGCCCCAATTAAGCTATCAAATAAGCTCCTAAGGTGAATCCCAGATTATAGGTTTAAAGCTTATATGAAAATGTATCCTAGAACCTAAAATGCCCAAATATTAAGCTGATTATCTTATCTGAAAAGTCCCTAGATCAGATGTAGTTAGGCAGTGGTCTGCTGATGCAGCAGCTGAGTAGAGAAAATGCAGACTTGCAGAGGCCAAATTAAGCTGCTTAATAAGCTGATATTATTGATACCAGATACTAGCCCACAAGACCACTACCTAATCTAACTAAATTCCAAAAAAAAACAAGAACCTAAACTATACTAATAAGCTGCAAAAGTCCCCAGATCAGCAGCCAAAAACTAGATTTGCACAAACCTACTGTGACAGCAGAATTGGTGATTTTGGCGCAAAATTGTGACAGAAGCTTTCTAGTGCAAACCTATCTATGAATACTAACTTACATACCCCAGAACTACCTAGAAATGCAAGACTGGGATCTAAATAAGCTCAGCTCATGCTGGGCTTATTGAAGGCTGTTTTCTAAAATTCCACTAAAAGCAAAAATCCTCTAATTAAGCTATGATCCTCAAAATTCCAACTGACTATAGCTTAATACCTTATCTGAGTTATTTCAACTTTCTCCTTATTGCACTTGAACAGTAATAAGCCAGAATATCTATAAACTAAACACTCCTTATCTTTGACTGTTTTGCACTTTTACTAATTTTAAGCTTATTAAAGGTAAACTAATGATGCAACAAGTTAATGTAAACTAAATTTACTAGATATAAGCTAATTCTAACAGTAAATAAGCACAAATATAAGCTGAAACAGATTACCTAATGATTAATCTAGAAAATTCAAATTAAAGCTAAAATTGAAATTTAACTCGCTTTTGGCCTTAGCTTAACAAAGGCACCAACTTAATGGCAGCTACAAGCTCTAGCTTATTCAGAGAATAAGCTAGTTAAGTCCATCTTGCCCCTCCATTGCGGGCAACTTCCAAAAGCTCTCCACAAAGTGCATAGGTTTGACTTTTGTTTGACTTTTTGAGATTTTCTAGTTGGATTCAGATTTATCCTAAACTTATACTCACAATAAGCTAAACAGCTTATATGAGCTTGAACTATTCAGAAAGCAGCTTATTGAAGCTGGGATTAAGCTATTTTTTGGATTTTTTTAGTGTTTTTCAATATTTTTGGAATTTTTGAAACAACTTTGAATTCACAACTTAAATAAGCTAAAATTGATTTGAAATAAGCTATTGAAACTATTAATTAGCTAACAATGAGATTATAAGCTAAAGTGGTACGAATTAAAAGAGAATCAAACTACTTTCATTAATCAAATTTAAAAATTACAAAAGGAAATTGAAAATTACAATTCAGAAAATCATTTAAACAGCATAACAACTATATAAAATCTACTACTAACTATCTAAGAATTACATACTTCTGAGGAGGAAGAACCCTCTATTTATAGGGATCAAGTGAACCTTCCAGGCTATCCATGCTGGCAATCCGTGTGCTATGAGAGCCCTCTACCACCCTTAGATCATTTTTCACTCATCCACGGCCCTAGGATCAAAAATTGTGAGGTGTCCCAGCCAATAGGAGCCTGCCATGTGTCCCATTCGTGCATTCCTGCTCTTCTGACACCCCTGAAATCTTCTAGAAGTCCCATGATTGGTCTATTATACCCTTAATTGCTGTGAAAATGTACGGTAAATAGATTAGGGTTTATAGGGAATAGTAAAAACTGGGTTTGAGGTGAAATTGGGGGGGGGGGGTGCGGGTGTGTTTGTTTATTTTATATTTTTTTGACTTTATATTAAAACTTTGACCGGGTATAGGAGGTTGGGTCGGGTTAAAGGTTTTGTGGGCTGGGTAGCAAGTGAGGTGGGCTGGATTGAATAAATGGTGTGGGTTGGGTAGGATAAGTTGGGATGGGTTGATGAAAATTTATAGGATTCGGATTTAAATGATTTAAGGGTTTTAATTATAGGGACCAAAATGCAAATTCTGAAAATCTAGGGACTGATTTTGCCAATTATTCAAAGTTGATCTAAGGGTGATTTCTGACATTTGGTGAAACTCTAAGGGCTAACTTTGACTTTTGACCAAGCATTTCTTTCCCGACTTCGGTTCTGAGTCTTTTCCGTATCCCGTGCTCGTTTTACCCGTTTTTCCTCGATTTTGTCCTTTTTTGTAATATCCTTCCCTGCACAATCAAAAACACAAAAACACAATATCTTTTGGCAATTTGGTTAGTTTTTGGTCTTTTTGGGTCCGGTTTTGGTCAAGAAAAAGTATGTGAATAAGCACATACCAAAATCCCCCAGACTAAGCCATTGACGTGTCCTCACACAATGTTATAAAAACACGTTTTTAAAAACGAAAATTTCCAATCTCTTTTTACTAACTTTGAGAAGTAGCAAAATTTTCAAAAGAGATCAAGAAATCTTAAGTTCTAAAAACTCACCATTTTTTCTTTTTATTCTATTTTTGTATTTTTCTTTATTATTTAGGTGACGGCTTTGTTTGACAATCATTATCTATCGATAATTTTTAGGGTCTTCGAGCAGGAAACATGACTCATAAAGAAGTGACCATACGGATAAAATTCGTCGTCCCTGATTTTTTACGAGCCCCCAAACTAAGCTTAAAAACGAAATCATTGTTATTTACAAGTAAGATTGCCAACACTACCCATAAAAGTTAATTGTGTATTACTTCTCGTTCCCAAACTCCTATTTTCCTCTATTTATTTTATTTTTGGTGAGAAATGAATTTCTTCAAATTCTCGTTTCGATAATTTTTAGTCCGATAAAGATACCTAGTTTAGAAGCTAAGTAGTTTCCAAACCTTCCCTCGAAAACCGTTGCATACAAAAATGAGGTCCACATCAAGGTCTCTGATTTAACACGATTTTGAGGATATCCCTTTTATATACGATCGAAACAACTCATCTACGAGTCCAGAGACAGAAGCTTTTATTAGGATATCCCCGGAATCGAAATTTGGCATTTTTACATTATTAAGCACGTATTATTATTCCTTGGCCTTTTAAGCAACCTAGACAACGACAGCGAACCGTCAAGAATCGGGAGCCTTATTTTGACCTTGGATATTCTTCCTCTGCCTTTTTGAAGTCTGAGTCAACGGGAGCGAACCGTCAGGAAACAGAAAACTTTTATCGGCTTTGGATTATTATTATTATTATTATTATTATTATATTATTATTATTATTATTATTATTATTATTATTATTATTATTATTATTATTATTATAATTATATATATATATATATATATATATATATATATTTTTAATAAAACATCACTTTATTAAAAACAAAAAGGATTTACAAGAAGTTAGTAGGGAGCCGAGATACTAATTGGGCTTCCACTCCTCTAGCTATAGAAAAGCTAATCCTACTAAAAATATGGGCAGCGACACGTGCTCCAATGTCTTGAGTCATCGAAAACTTTCGAATACGCTTCAGCAAAGACACAGCGTCCTTTTCAAGTTCCCCAAAAGAAGAGAAAGAGAAGGGAAGGAACCCATATCCCATACCTGCGCACTTAGCCTCATACTTGACGCGTTTACGTTGAGCAGCCTCAATCACCACACGACCCGGCACGAAATCAACCATACCAGTTTGCGTCAAGGGCGATGAACCAGTCAAATCAACACATACATCAAGTCCTCCATCCCACGAGTAGAGCAACACATCAGCAGGACGTAAAGATTTGTCCCTTTCACCACAAAGTCCAATGTCAACCTCTTTACGGGCCGAAACCCCAGAACGAGAACATATGTCAACAAGAACATCACGTACCATGTTATGCCGATGTTTAATACCAACCATACCAGCACAAGATACAGCGTGGTCCCCATAAATATCACCAGCAAAGACCTTGGAACAGGCTGAGCACGGCATCTGAACAGAAAATAGGGGGACACCAAGCCGATAACATAACACACAACGATAGGTCCTGGCATTCATAGTCTGCCCCAACCCCGATATCGGAACAACCCTAAGCCAGTTCGAAGTGTGGTCCTCCATTTGCGATTTCCATAATGCCATCTGTCGAGTAGATAAAGAAAATGTAGATTCAGCAGTTCGGGTAACACGTGTGAAATATATATCTGCCAGTTTCTTCATGAGTTTGGGGGCAGCGATCTCACACGGATTACTCAAAAGATCAATCTCCATTTTCACATTAAAATCACACAAGGCATCATGAAATCAGAAATCAGTTGCCTATTACACCGTAACGCTGACAGTACCTTGATGTGTACCCAACTCTCATAAGCAAAGATTCTATTAAGAAGGATTAAAAACTAATTATCGCCAAAACCAAAATACCTTTAATTAGATTATTATTTTAGGGTGAAACAAGCTGATGGGAACAAAAAGATACAAATAGCTTCGATGAGCTCTAAAGAGATCCAACTACTCCACGTTTAGCAATCTAACTTATAAACAACTCTATCATTTCTCGTTCTTCGCAAATTTAAAATCTTAAATAATAAGATCCGCGAATGCTTAGCCAATTATCAAGCCATGCATATATAAAGTCAATTATGGGAACTTGCAAACTCTTGGAAAGAATTCACGTTTTATAGCTCCTTGTATAAAAGACTAGCACAAGCTTAAAGATTATAAATGGTTAAGGGGACAAGCTAGGGCTCAACACGCCCGGTCAAGTCAGAATTTTATTCCTACTCTCACCAGCAGAAAGTCAACAAAATTGTCAAAATTTATTATATTCTTGCAAAAATTTTTAAAAATTTTCTCATTTTTTTGGATTTTTCAATTTTGGAGGAAAAACGGGGTTGCATGAGTAAACGGCAAAAAATGCAAGGCAAAAATCAAATCAAAAGATCACCCCCCAGACTAAAACGAGACATTGTCCCCAATGTCTTAAAGGTAAGGGTATCCTACAAAAATCTAAGGCCGTTTATTAATTATGGCAAAAGATAGATGTAAAACGATAAGATTTTGGATATTAGATAAGCAACGGATGATGAAACTCGAGTGGAGAGAAGCAAACCACGAGCACGAGAGTCTTCATTATTCGGGAAAATCCTGGACACATCACAAGAAAAACCACGAAACACAAGATATGGAAGAGGTGGCCCTCCTCTTTATTAAGAAAATAGAAAGAAGATAGACACGGGGTGCCTCCCGAGAAGCGCTTGTTTTTGTTAACCGAGTCACATGAGCTTGACTCGACCCCGAATTTAATTGTCCTTGGGGGAACATGTGGAAGCGATAATCTCAATCGGACTTTCGTTCAATATGTTTGGATAAACATTGAAGCATACGAAAGTTCCACTCCGATTGAGATACCCACGGCAATTAGAAGATAGAAGCGGAGATACCGGGGTCAAAAACTTTGTCTTCATTTCCGGAAGGAAATGATAGTAAAGTTTCAATCAGAAATAACTCCATGCAGAACGGGAGTTCTTGATCAGAAATAAGAGGGAAATCACTTTTCTTCAGAATTAAAAGTTCCTTAGATGAGGCAGGAAACTTTAAATTCTTATCAAGAGTAAATTTCATCAAAGGATGAATTTTACCATCATCGAGTATGCCTGGATTAAACACTTTGTCTTCACAAGAAAACTCAGCAGGGTACTTGATGGAAGACTCAGTGGAGAAAAGGAAATCATCCTCGGGTGAATGAGGAGATAAGTCATTAGAAACAATTGAAACATCCTCAATTATGGTTTCGATTTTAGGGTCTTTTTCATCACTAGGTTTGCCATACAAAAGATTTTTCCATTCGGTTAGATCGGCCCTAAAATCGAAGAGGTCATCATCATCTCGTAAATCATTAAGCTCGGTGTAAGAATCAGATGATGGAGCATGGTATAAAAGATTTTAAACTTCTTTAAGATTAGCATGAAAGTCAAAGAGATCATCATCATATGACGGAAGTGGATCGTCGTGAGCGAGTTCATCGGTGAACTCCTCGGGATAAGAATCACATTTAGACGGATCACGGTTCAGCAAAAATTCCAATTCTCTTAAGTCAGATTCAAAATCAAAGTTATCGTCCTTATTCCCCAGTGGGATTGGATCGATATGAGTGAGTTCATCGGCGAACTCCTCAAGAAGAGAATCAATACTAGAAGTGGTACTGCCACTACTTTGCTCTTCTGATTTTGAATCAATAACTTGAACGGATTTAGGCGTATTTTCATTAACATCTTCCGGGGGAAGGAAAAATAATGATTCATCAAATTTCATGTTTAATAACGAGACATCTTCCCCCGGATCATTATCGGTCTCAACAATTTCTGGTGAAATTAGAGGAGAATCAGAGAATACTTCGAGCTCTTCCCTCGAGATAACACTTCCCTCAATTGGAGGAGAAGGATGGGACGAGTCGGAAAGGATAGAATCAACAATATCCACACGATAAACCGGCTCCGGAGGTGGGGCAAGTGGTGTGCTCTTAGAGCTAGCATTTTCCACCACTTCCGTTGTGGTCTCCGAATCCGATTCATCATCATCAAGAATACTCTTAACATCCGCGGAACAACTTTCAAACCATTTGGTTGAACCGGGAGTAATTTTCATAGCTTTGAGTTCGGCACGTTTTTCAGACATACTCTTAACCGCAAATCTTGAGAGAATTGAATCACTTCTTTTGGAAGCAATTACGGGATCAGATTTTTGATTAACCACAGCAACGTTGCTTTTGGTGGTTAGCGGTTTAGAGTTCTGATTGATTTGAAACGTGACTTTTTCATCATCAACTCTTAGAGTTATTTCTTCTCCGTACACGTCAATCAAAGCCCGCCCGGTCCTCAAAAATGATCTTCCGAGAATTAGAGGAACCCGGGGGTCAGCATCAAAATCAACCACCACAAAATCGGCGGGGAAATGGAACTTCCCCACCTTGACAAAGACATCCTCAGCTACACCCTTAGGAAGGGTTATGGAACGATCCGCAAGCTCGAGGGTCATGCAAGTAGGGGTGAGGTTGGGCAGAGAAAGCTTTTTCCAAATTGACAACGGCATTAGGTTGATGCTTGCACCGAGATCGGCCAAGGCGCAGCATTCAACCATCCCTGGAAATTCACAAGGAATAAGGAATTTTCCAGGATCTCCAAGCTTTTCCGGAAGCTTTTTAAGTATTGCCGCTGAGCAATTCTCATTAAGAGGAGTTTTTGCCAATTCAAATAATTTTTCTTTGTTGGTTAATAAGCCCTTTAGTGTGGAAGCAAACTTAGGCATGAGGAGTAAAGCATCCGCAAAGCTTATATCAAAATGCAAATCTTGGAGGATTTGAAAGAATTTTTCCATTTGATTTGAAGCTTTATCGCGGAGCTTTTGATCATTCATTCTTGATGGGTAAGGAAGGTTTGCTTTGACGGGAATTTCTTTTGGCTCAACATTCTTCTGTTCAGATGGATGGATGACCGGAGGTTGGACGTCGTTGGTTCCTTCGTTGTTAGTAGGAGGTTCCATGTCCTTGGTCACCTCGGGTTCACGGTCGACTACCTTGGGAGGTAGAGAAGAATCGGTAGTCGGAGCCATGGGTCCATCATATGAAACACTGCTCTGAGTCGTGATCGCCTTAGCATCGCCCCTCGGGTTAGCGATCATGTTGCTTGGGAGAGAAGTAGTACCCGAACCCGAGGGTCGATCATTTAAAGACTTCCTGATTTCTGTCATTTCCTTAATCAAAAACCTAGTTGTCTCTTCTTGGTTTTTATTGAAATTTTGCTGATTCTGATATTGAAGAAGTAGTTTTTTCAATATCTCATCCGAGGGCGATTGGTTTTGCACAAATCCTTGATTTTGATGATTGTTAAGATTTGGCCCTCGGTGGTTTTGATTAAAACACTGGTTGTTGTTTTGAAAACTTCCCTGATTAAAAGTTCACTGGTTTTGAAAATTTTGCCCTTGATTGAAATTCCCTTGATTAGCCCGATTTTGATTTTGATTGTATGGAACATTGCGGTTTGGCACATTTTGATTTTGATTTTGTGTAAAACCGGGTGGTCTGAGAAAATTGTTAGAACGGTAGCTGAGAAGATTATGGTCTCCTTGTGGTTGGTAACCGTTACCTCCCTGATTATAGGATCCCGAAGCAGCATAAACGCTCTCTTGAGTGTAGCCACCGGCGGCTGGGCATTCGAAATATGGATGTGGACCACCACAAGTTTCACAACTTTGGTTTACAACATTTACTTGATGATTGTAATTTTGAGGGAAATGGTTTTGATTGTTTTGGAATGAAGAAAAACTGGGTGGTCCCATTTGGTTATTAGCACCTTGAGGACGGAATCCTTGCATCTGATTCTAAGTTACTGATGCTACGGTAGCATTCGAACCTTGGCCACCGGAGGCTTGACAATCATAGTAAGGATGTGGACCACCACAAATCTCGCATTTTTGATTCACAATATTGACTTGTTGAGAAGGTTTTTCTTTTAAGTAGAAGCCCAATTTGTTTAGCGAGAGAGTCAAAAGACTCTCCTTGTTTGCTAAGAGCTCGGGTGAAAGCATCATCTGATTTGTTACTCATATTTGAAACTTGAGCTTTGGTTCTAGAACTCCTTACTTTGGCTTTATTTTCAATGATGGTCAGAGCTTCTTGAGTATTTCTAGTCAGAAAATTTCCACCCGCAGCAGAATTGAGTGAATCTTGATTAGATGGATTCAACCCATTGTAGAAAGTGTCAATTTGCAGCAAGGTTGAAAATCCGTGATTAGGACATTTCTTTAACAACTCTTTGAATCTATCCCAAGCTTCGTTGAACAATTCATCGAAAGCTTGCTGAAATCGAGTGATTTGATTTCTGAGATTCGATGTTTTAGAAGGAGGATAAAAATAGTTCACGAACTTAGTGGCTAAGTCATCCCACGTAAAAATCGAATTAGGAGGTTCCTTGTCAAGCCAAGTCCGGGCTGCTCCTACGAGAGAAAAAGGGAATAACTTCAATTTAAGCACATTATGAGGAACGTGATTAAAATTAAGCGTTTCAGTGATGTCGATGAACTTCTGGACATGGGAATAAGGATCTTCATTTTCAAAACCGTGAAAGGAAATACCGGTGATAAGATTAAGTAACCCAGTTTTGATTTCAAATTGATTTGCAAACATATCGGGTATCACGATTGCTTTGCCAACACCATTGAAAGGTGATTGGAGTAATTCTTCCATTGGTCAGAGATCGTGAGCCGGATTATCCAAGTTTTGAGGGGGCAGCCCCTCATCTTGGTTGTGATCATCACCACCCAACGGCAGGTGTTGATTGTTGTTCATTTCCTCAACGTTTGGGAAATCAACACGGTGATTGTGACGGATAATTCTCTCGGGATTTGAGAGCGGTGAAAGAAGATTGGGAGAAGAAGAAGAACGGGTGCGCATACACCAAAAACAAATACAAAATCAAAAAGGAAAACCAAATTTGAAAATAAAATATTTTTGGATTTTTATTAAGGAAAAATTAAAATTATAATCTTTTTGGTGATCGTTTGATCAACCGTACTCGTTTCTTTCAAAACTACGCGCAGCGTGGCGGGAGAAAAGAATGGATCTCTCTTCAGTTTGCAATTTAATGTCAAGACTTCCTTAAACCCCGTAATTAGGTTGTAGTAAAGAAATAATCCAAGTAACGTTTAACTACAAGATCTCTTTTGTTGTTTATTCAGAATGGTTTACAACGCCCTCTCGAGAGCGAGGATATTTATTATTGGTTATTTTTTGAAAACACTTTAGGAAAAGTGTTTTATTTATTTTCTTTTTGTATTTTTCTTTTTATATAAAAAAACAAATAACTTCTGAGGAAGGTTCTTCAAAACACGTATCGAAAAACAAAATCACAAATTCACGTCAACCCTCCCCGGAAGCGGCACCAAAAATTTGATATATGTCAAATTATAGTCCAAAGGAATTGCAAAGGAAATATGCAAAACCCGAGGTTCGTTTGTCCCGACGAAGGATGAATGGAATTGTGATTCGGGATCGTGATTCGTGAAGTGAATGTGAATAAGAGTGATTGATTTATGGGTATTTATGCTATAGATAATGAAATTATAAATGAAATCAACTAATTAAGCTACGGGTACAAGTAATCTAAGCACATAAACCTAAATACGAAAACCGTAATTTGAAAATGTTACGCGACAAGTTTAAAAACGTAAATAAAAAGTGATTATCTTAATTTAAGCCCTAAAAATTCAAAATAATTTTTCTTAAATCCTAAATATAAAAAGAAAATTTTGTGAAAAAGATATATATATATATATATATATATATATATATATATTTTGACTTTTTAATATTTTTTATGAATTAAAAACTAATTTAAACTACTTAAATGATTTAAAAATATTAAAACATGTTGGAAAAATCTGAAAATTTTTGGGTAATTTTAATTTTTAATAAAATATTTAAGAAAAATAATTTCAGAAGCTAATTCCTTCTAAATAAGCTAAAACAGTAAATAAGCACTTGTGAAATAAGCTAACAATAAGCAAAAAACTAGCAAAAAATTCTCAAAAGCTCAAGACTGCTTTATCTAACTACTGGACACTTAAAGGAACTGAAAATTGTGAAATAAGCACAAGCAATAAGCTGGAATTTAAGCTGGACAGTTTCTAGTTGACTCAGATTGAAATGGCTTGTTACCTACTTTGCAGGCCCCAATTAAGCTATCAAATAAGCTCCTAAGGTGAATCCCAGATTATAGGTTTAAAGCTTATATGAAAATGTATCCTAGAACCTAAAATGCCCAAATATTAAGCTGATTATCTTATCTGAAAAGTCCCTAGATCAGATGTAGTTAGGCAGTAGTCTGCTGATGCAGCAGCTGAGTAGAGAAAATGCAGACTTGCAGAGGCCAAATTAAGCTGCTTAATAAGCTGATATTATTGATACCAGATACTAGCCCACAAGACCACTACCTAATCTAACTAAATTCCAAAAATAAAAAAGAACCTAAACTATACTAATAAGCTGCAAAAGTCCCCAGATCAGCAGCCAAAAACTAGATTCTGCACAAACCTACTGTGACAGCAGAATTGGTGATTTTGGCGCAAAATTGTAACAGAAGCTTTCTAGTGCAAACCTATCTATGAATACTAACTTACACACCCCAGAACTACCTAGAAATGCAAGAGTGGAATCTAAATAAGCTCAGCTCATGCTGGGCTTATTGAAGGCTGTTTCTAAAATTCCACTAAAGGCAAAAATCCTCTAATTAAGCTATGATCCTCAAAATTCCAACTGACTATAGCTTAATACCTTATCTGAGTTATTTCAACTTTCTCCTTATTGCACTTGAACAGTAATAAGCCAGAATATCTATAAACCAAACACTCCTTATCTTTGACTGTTTTGCACTTTTACTAATTTTAAGCTTATTAAAGGTAAACTAATGATGCAACAAGTTAATGTAAACTAAATTTACTAGATATAAGCTAATTCTAACAGTAAATAAGCACAAATATAAGCTGAAACAGATTACCTAATGATTAAGCTAGAAAATTCAAATTAAAGCTAAAATTGAAATTTAACTCACTTTTGGCCTTAGCTTAACAAAGGCACCAACTTAATGGCAGTTACAAGCTCTAGCTTATTCAGAGAATAAGCTAGTTAAGTCCATCTTGCCCCTCCATTGCGGGCAACTTCCAAAAGCTCTCCACAAAGTGCATAGGTTTGACTTTTGTTTGACTTTTTGAGATTTTCTAGTTGGATTCAGATTTATCCTAAACTTATACTCACAATAAGCTAAACAGCTTATATGAGCTTGAACTATTCAGAAAGCAGCTTATTGAAGCTGGGATTAAGCTATTTTTTGGATTTTTTTAGTGTTTTTCAATATTTTTGGAATTTTTGAAACAACTTTGAATTCACAACTTAAATAAGCTAAAATTGATTTGAAATAAGCTACTGAAACTATTAATAAGCTAACAATGAGATTATAAGCTAAAGTGGTACGAATTAAAAGAGAATCAAACTACTTTCATTAATCAAATTTAAAAATTACAAAAGGAAATTGAAAATTACAATTCAGAAAATCATTTAAACAGCATAACAACTATATAAAATCTACTACTAACTATCTAAGAATTACATACTTCTGAGGAGGAAGAACCCTCTATTTATAGGGATCAAGTGAACCTTCCAGGCTATCCATGCTGGCAATCCGTGTGCTATGAGAGCCCTCCACCACCCTTAGATCATTTCCCACTCATCCACGGCCCTAGGATCAAAAATTGTGAGGTGTCCCAGCCAATAGGAGCCTGCCATGTGTCCCATTCGTGCATTCCTGCTCTTCTGACACCCCTGAAATCTTCTAGAAGTCCCATGATTGGTCTATTATACCCTTAATTGCTGTGAAAATGTACGGTAAATAGATTAGGGTTTATAGGGAATAGTAAAAATTAGGTTTGAGGTGAAATTGGGGGGGGGGGGCGGCCGGGTGTGTTTGTTTATTTTATATTTTTTTGACTTTATATTAAAACTTTGACCGGGTATAGGAGGTTGGGTCGGGTTAAAGGTTTTGTGGGCTGGGTAGCAAGTGAGGTGGGCTGGATTGAATAAATGGTGTGGGTTGGGTAGGATAAGTTAGGATGGGTTGATGAAAATTTATAGGATCCGGATTTAAATGATTTAAGGGTTTTAATTATAGGGACCAAAATGCAAATTCTGAAAATCTAGGGACTGATTTTGCCAATTATTCATAGTTGATCTAAGGGTGATTTCTGACATTTGGTGAAACTCTAAGGGCTAACTTTGACTTTTGACCAAGCATTTCTTTCCCGGCTTCGGTTCTGAGTCTTTTCCGTATCCCGTGCTCGTTTTACCGGGTTTTCTTCGATTTTGTCCTTTTTTGTAATATCCTTCCCTGCACAATCAAAATCACAAAAACACAATATCTTTTGGCAGTTTGGTTAGTTTTTGGCCTTTTTGGGTCCGGTTTTGGTCAAGAAAAGGTATGTGAATAAGCACATACCACTCGTCATTTCTTGTAACCAGCTTCTTTATTGGTTTAAAAGCCTAGAAGAAAAACAAACCAACCTTATATGATGAACGCAATATAAACAAGGTATATACAGGGTTTACTTACCGGATCAAATAGCATGGAGTAATGTTTTTTTTTTCAATGGTTTTAAATTTTGACCAGGCTACACCACGTGGAGCCTTTGTAGGGTCTTTGCTCCACCACTACATGCTGTTAGGGAACGTTTCCAAAATCCATATCTGGAAAAAGGAACAAACTTAGGCCCGAAACCTTTGTAATTGCATATTTCCTAACAACTAACTATACTTAGGAAAACAAGGCTTCTAATTGCATAATCGTACGCAACAAACTAATCTAAAATAAGTTTAAATATCTATGTTTAGACCCGATGTTTACAAGAAATGACGGCATGTTACAAATCTATGGGTAGACATATTAAGCATGATAATTATATACAAATCATATTCTTTTCTAGTAGTTGTGATTGAATCTCTTTTGTCATTTAGGCCAACTTTTCAGCTGATTTTGCATACATATACAATGGTCTATCACAAAATCTTACATTAGTCAAGTAATTATAGCATAAATCTATGGGTAGACATATTAAGCATGATAATTATATACAACTAGAAAGGCCGCATGTTACAAGTAAAATCTCACCTTGAGGGCCCATACAAAGCTATACAGATTGTATGTTTGCTCTTTCTTTGGGAATTTTTTTGCCGCCTTCTTTGCTTCGGCTAGATTTTTCTTCTTTACAACATTTACCGTTCTTTTGTACAAATGTACCTACATATACTCACCCCATGGATACGAATTCCAAACAGAAAAATCCTCAATCATTCTCATCATGTGGTCTGAAATGTAGAACATTCCTTCACGACCCATGAATACACATGTTGCAATGACCAACAAAAAAACCTTAACAACATCCGCATCCGATAACGCATCCCACGCTGGACCAGGCTTCATCAGTGCCAAAAGCTCTTCACCCCTTACTTTCTTAGTCCTAAGGGTTTGGAAATGAGGAAACAAACGATCATAGAATGGACTATATTTTAGCTCACGAACATTACGACCTACTAGGGTTTCTTCTCTCGCAACAGACCTAAAGAGAAAACCGGTTATTAGACAAAATTCTTCACGTCCAAATTCAACCACATTATCACCTACTTTAAACCTAAGGGAAGGGTAATCATCACTTTCATCGACATTAACCTGATTTTGATAAAAATAATTTACCAAATGGGTATCTGCAGAAAAGGGGGGGGATGTCTAACCATGGCCCAAATATGGTGGTCCTAAACAAGGTGGTTCTATTGGTATTCAACAAACCTCTAATCATTGTAACATGATCTAATCTCGATCTAACTGTTACCTTTGCGTCAGACATTGTCGAGGGAGTAGCAGAGATGGCCCTTCCTTTAGGTTTAAAATACATAAAATACGGTTTCAATTAGGGTTTCAGTAGCAGGGATGGCGAAAGATCAGGGAATGTGTATTGGTGTGTATGTGTGTGATTGTGTGTTTATCAATTAGGGAATGTGTGTTGCTCTGTGTGTGATTAAGTAGCAGGAATGGCGAAAGATCAGGAATGGCGAAAGATCAGTAGGGGTTGTGGGAGTGTCTGAGTAAGTAGGTTGTGGGAGTGTCTGAGTAAGTAGAAGAAGTATAAAAATGTTTATAAAGTGTATTTTTGTTTATAAAGTGTATTTTTGTATGTTTATCAATTATGGTGTATTCTTTAATTTATATTATGTTTATAAAATGTATTTTTGTATGTAAAGAATAATAGTATAAAAGTATGACACAAGTTTCAATACAATAAAGTAATATAAAAGTGTACCCTTTACCTGACAAGTCGCCCAGTAATAAAGAAGAGTGGGACACAGTCGCCCAAGATGTATGTACTATTATATAGTAAAAAAAGACTATACTTTTTAACAAAAAACAAAAAATACAAGTCGCCCAAGAAATGTGGGTCCTAGTCACCCAAGAAAGTAGCTGTTGTAAGTGGTACCATGTTAGTACAATGTAAGTACAAGTAGGGGACACTTGGCATAACTTTAGGAAATTCGCCCAAGATATTTGGGCGACCCTCTCCCATAGGTATTTGAAGAAATTTTTTTTGGGGCATTTAAGGTGAGTACCCTTGTACTTGTGGGGCATTTAAAGAATTATCCCTTAAAAGTTACTTAAAATGAAAATATTACATTCACCGAAACGATATTCCAGATTGTACTAGTAAAAGATGTAACAATGTAGTCTAAAAGTACTAAAACAAGTTGTTCTTCAATACAAATATACATAATGATTTGATTGTTTGATTAAAAAAATGATTAGTATGAAGTTGAAGAAAGAAAGTATATAATATAATTATATAAGTGATTTATGCATTAAGCATGTATTTACGCATGTATTGTAGGTCTAAATAGCACTATTCATAATTATAATTTGAAATCTAACTAAAGTTGTTTTAATAAAACTAGAATACATGGATAAAGAAAACTATAAACTCTATATTAAGAGTAAACTGCAAAATACATTCATGTGGTTTGCAATTTCTGACATCTTACATCCTTGTCAGAAACAATTGACACCTTACATCCTTCGTTAGTGATGAACTCAAATAAGTACATTTTATTATCATCATTTATCTTATTTATTTGACTTGTTTTATTATATTATATATGAGAATCGATACATTAATGTTTACTTTAGTAATTCTCAGGTAAAAACAAGCATTATGTGAAACTTGGCGATTTTGGACTAATTATGGAGCAAAACAAGCGAGATGTCAAAAGTCTACTAGATCAAGCTCGTTCTACTCCAGATACGCCGCAATATACTTCTAACATACGGCGTATCACTATCAAGATTTCACAAGTTACAATCCAAGACAGCTAAAGTACATGCGCCGCATACAGAGATCAAGTTACGCCGCATCTGAAGATTGTGTACGAATATTCCAGAATATATTAATCTTGGAACCTACGCAAGGTTAAGTCAATGCGCCGCATCTATTCATTCAATGCGCCGCATCGATCCCTCAGACATAAATTATAAATACCCCAAGGTCAGACGAATTTTAGTGGTGCATATATACGGAGATATAACCCTAGAGCCGAATTCAGACGACCAAGCAGCACAAGACACACCTAAACGAAGATACAAGAGCTGTAAGAAGGTCCTGCATGTATTCAATTCATTAAGTAGTTTTGTTTTATTGTATTAGTACGCTTTAATTCATCAGGATTGATGGGCTTGTGTCATGTGACTACGGAAAATCATGCACTCCCCTTAATATTGCTTTCCCATTAATTAAAGTTTATATGTTGATGTCTTTGGTGACTTTTATTAGTGCATTGATAACCTCTGTGTCTAGCTGAGTCTTGCTTGGGTCGCCATGCCCCTTCCTCGCCTATTTATTCTATCGTCTCTAGAAAAGTAGGATAGACATAAGTAATCATTAAGGGTTTACTCGCTGATAAGATTAGAGCCAACGAGAAAGGTTTAATTATATACACTTCATATAAAACTAGCAATAAAACAAGTGACAAGCTACTTAATTATCAGGACAGGTCTTCTTATTGTCTCGAGTATCTATCTGTGTACGTGTGTGCTAATCGCTGATTCGTGCTCATTAGTTTAGTTTACTATTTAATTACAACCAAATTGTGCCAGTCTCTCAGACTGAACCCCCTTGCGTTAGATTAGGTTGTATAACTAACTTAGGACATTAAAATACTGATTAGAATAACTAGATAATACGTTCCACTCTTAGTGATCGACACTCTACTTACCATTATATTCATACTGACCGGGTACACTGCTCGTTAGGTGTGTGTGTTATTGATAAGTCGGCTAAATATAAATTTAAAACATGAGTAGGCATTAATACTGCTAAACCGCAACGACACACGCAGCACATCAGTTAGCCAAACTTTTAACATCATACATCCCTCGTTTACAATGAGGACTAATGGTGCAAATTATTTCTCCGTTATCTCTTAACGAGATAGAAAATATTACACTTTTAGCCTTCAGGACTAATGGTATTTGCACCGTTAGTCATCTTTTTACGTTTTTATACATTTTTTGTGCGTTTTATCCATTTTTTGTACGTTTTATCAGTTTTTTGTACGATTTTATCCGTTTTTGTACGTTTTATCCGTTTTTAACGTTTTTTGTACGTTTTTATCCATTTTGTCCTTTTTTTAACGTTTTCTCCATATTTTATCAGTTTTTTGCGTTTTTATCAGTTTTTTTTGCGTTTTGTCCATTTTTTTGTACTCCCTCCGTCTCTAAATAAATGTCCACTATTGACTTTTAAAGTATTCTCTTTATAACTTTGACCTTAAATTATTTTATTTGTATTATGTAATACTTGATGCAAAATATATGAATAGATTGAGTTTTAAATATATTTTCATTGATATAATTTTCATCAAGTATTACATAACACAAATGAATTAATTTAAGGTCAAAGTTGAGCAAAAAAGACTTTAAAAGTTGATAGTAGACATTTATTTAGGGACGGAGGGAGTACAAAAAATGTGAAAAACTGATAAAAACGAACAAAAAACGGAGAAAACGTAAAAAAATTGACAAAAATAGATAAAACGTACAAAAGCAGATAAAATGTACAAAAAATGTAAAAAAAATGGATAAAACGTACAAAAAGACGGATAAAAACGTAAAAAAGGGATAAAACATACAAAAACTGTTAAAAACGTAAAAAGATGACTAACGATGCAAATACCATTAGTGATGGTGAATACGCGTTTTACCCAGTACACTGATGGACAGGATGCCCCTGATTTCGATGCCATGATAGCCGCTGCTTTGGCTAATGTTCTTCCTCAGTTGGTGACCCAAATCACCAATGACATCAGAAATGGTGTGGGTTCATCAGGAGGAAATGGTGCTGGTTCATCAGGCGGTGGTGGTGGCGGTGCTTCACCTGTTGGTATTCATGTTTGGATCGAAAGGTTCAATAAGCTCAAACCTCTTTCTTTCCAGTCTGCTGCCACTCCCACAGAGGCAGGACACGAAAGCTGTTCAGAGTCTTGGTTGATGCTGACGATTCAAGACACGTTTTGGACCACCAATTTAGTTTGCGAGGTTGGATGATGGCGCTGAGTTGGTGGACAGCGTATGTTCAGTCACAGGAAGAGGATTTCGCGGATACTTGCTCATGGGAGGATTTTTGTGGCATATTTTATAAGCAGTATATTCCGGTGTCTGAGCAGCAGAGGTACGAACGAGAGTATGGGACTATTAGTCAGTTGGATCAAGAGTCGTCTGGGGAGTTCATGCGGAGGTTCATGAGGTTGGCTAGTTTTGTTGGGCCAGATGTTACGGGGGATGCTCAGCGTCAGGCTAAGCACTTTAAGTGGGCATTGAAGAAGTGGGTATTGGATCGTATTGTGAACACTGAGTATGAGGATGTTGCTGCAGTTGCGAATGATGCCCGTAACATTGAGTTGTTGCATGCTGCTGAAGGAGGTTCGAATAAGAGAGACAGGGATGGAAATCGTGTGGACTTCAAGGGAAAAGAGCAGAGAGGTCGTCAGGACCGGGGATATGATCAGAGGCGCCAGGATTTCAGGAGTCAGGATCAGCGAACTTTTGGTAGGAATGGAAATGACCGGCAGGGTCAAGGTAGTAGCAACCCGCGTCAGCTCAGAGATCAGTCGACTCGGGGTTCGCAGCAGAATTATCATTCGGGTTCTTCTGGTTAGAAGAAGTCTTTTGAGGCGTTACCTCCTCCTCCTCTTTGTACTACTTGTGGGAAGCCTCATCCCGGGGTTTGCTACAAGGCTACTGGTGCTTGTTTCACTTGCGGCTCTACTACTCACAAGGTGAGGGATTGTCCACAGGAGAAGCGGATCGTACCAGCGAATTCGTCTAAGTCAGCTCCCACTTCAGGTCGTGTTTTTGCCACTACCCGTGATCAGGCGGCGAACTCTTCAGGTACCATTACCCGTTTTCTTTACATTGGTGATCGTAATGTTTTCGTATTATTTGATACCGGTGCCACGCATTCCATCATATCTAATTCGCTTGCCAATAAACTAAATATAACCCCAACTCCATTAACTAATCAAATATCCATTTCAAACCCAATGAAAACCCAGGTAATCATTGATAGAGAATATGTGAATTGTCCCCTACGTTTTGATGACGGTGTTCGTCCCGCTAATCTGCTCCCGATCGATATGATCGATTTTGACGTTATTTTGGGCATGGATTGGTTGGCTGCTCATAGGGCTACCCTTGATTGCAGTGCCAGAGATGTGATCTTTGGTAATGTTCATCAACCCGACTTTGTTTATCACGGTTCCCAACCTCTTAAGTCTGTTAGGATCATCTCGGCTATGAAAGCCAGAACTTTGATTTCCCATGGTTGCCTTGGTTTTCTGGCATCCATTAAAGATACCTCTTTGGAAGTTTCGAGCAATGAGAGTCTTCCTATCGTTCATGATTTTGCCGACGTATTTCCCGAAGAACTTCCTGGTCTTCCTCCGGCTAGGGAAGTTGAGTTTAGCATTGATCTCGTTCCAGGTGCTGAACCTATCTCCAAAGCTCCGTATCGCATGGCGCCCATTTAGCTAAAAGAGTTGAAGGAACAGTTGCAAGAACTCTTGGAGAATGGATTCATTCGACCAAGTGTCTTTCCTTGGGGTGCGCCTGTTTTGTTTGTGAAGAAGAAGGATGGAAGCATGCGTCTTTGTATTGACTACCGTGAGCTTAACCGTATTACGATCCGAAATCGTTACCCTCTTCCGCGCATTGACGACTTATTTGATCAGCTGCAAGGGGCGAAACATTTTTCTAAGATTGATTTGAGGTCCGGTTATCACCCGCTTCGGGTGAAGGAGCAGGATATTCCCAAAACTGCGTTTCGAACTCGTTACGGTCATTATGAATTTCTGGTTATGCCTTTTGGTTTGACCAACGCGCCTGCTGTTTTTATGGATCTTATGAATCGAGTATTCCACGAGTACCTCGACAAGTTCGTTATTATCTTCATTGATGACATCCTTGTGTATTCGAAATCTAAGGAGGAACACGAGCAGAATCTCCGAATTGTTTTGGAAATTCTTAGGCAGCAGAAGTTGTATGCTAAATTTTCTAAGTGCGAGTTTTGGTTGAGTCAAGTTGCTTTCCTAGGTCACATTGTATCTGCTGATGGTATCACCATGGATCCATCAAAGGTTGAAGCTATCACCAAGTGGCCGAGACCTACCAATGTGACAGAGGTTAGGAGTTTTCTGGGGCTTGCTGGTTACTATAGACGGTTTGTTGAGGGTTTCTCGCATTTGGCTTTGCCATTAATGTAATTGATGAGGAAAGGAGAGAAGTTTGTTTGGACAGAAGAGCGGGAAAATAGTTTTGAAGAGCTGAAGAAGAAATTGGTGTCCGCTCTTATTTTGACTCTTCCATCAGGTTCTGGAGGTTTTCAGATATATAGTGACGCGTCAAAGAAAGGATTGGGTTGTGTTCTTATGCAGCACGGGAAGGTTATTGCTTATGCTTCGAGGCAATTGAAACCTTATGAGGAGAATTACCCGACTCATGATTTAGAGTTAGCTGCTGTTGTTTTCGCGTTAAAGATCTGGCGGCATTATTTGTATGGCGAGTCATGTGATATCTTCACTGACCACAAGAGTCTCAAGTATATCTTCACCCAGAAGGAACTTAACATGAGACAGAGACGGTGGTTAGAACTTCTGAAGGATTATGACATGAACATTCAGTATCATCCGGGTAAAGCTAATGTGGTTGCCGATGCTCTTAGTCAAAAATCTCGAATGATTGCCAGTTTGGAGGTAGAACCTCATATTCTCAAGGACTTAGAACGTTTGGACATTGAGTTGTGTATTCGTCGCGATGTTGGATATTGGGCTAGTCTTAAGGTTGAGTCTAACCTGATCCTACAGATTAAGGAAGCGCAGAAGGATGATGGTGAGCTATGGTCTGTGGTTCAGAATGTTGAAGAAGGTAAGCAGACAGAGTTCCGTGTAGATGATTCGGGCGTGGTGTGGTTTGAAGATCGTCTTTGTGTTCCAAATGATACCGAGCTTCGTGAGGCTATTCTATCTGAGGCACATAGTTCCCCATTCACTATTCATCCTGGTTCCACCAAGATGTACAGGGATCTTAAGCAGCATTTTTGGTGGAGTGGTATGAAGCATGATGTAGCTTCTTTCGTGTCTAAGTGTTTAACTTGTCAGCAAGTCAAGATTGAGCATCAAAGGGCGAGTGGTTTGTTGCAGCCTTTAGAGATTCCGACATGGAAATGGGAAGAGATTTCTATGGATTTTGTATCAGGGTTACCTCTTACCAAAAGAAAGCATGATGCGATTTGGGTAGTTGTTGATCGACTAACCAAGTCTGCTCATTTCTTACCTATTCGTATGGATTACCGTGTTAGTAAGTTGGCGGAGATTTTTCGACAGGAGATTGTTAGACTTCATGGTATGCCGACAGCTATTGTTTTAGACAGAGATCCGCGGTTTACTTCTCATTTCTGGAAAGGGTTGCAGAATGCTTGGGGTGCACGTCTTAAGTTTAGTACGGCTTTTCATCCGCAGACAGATGGTCAGTCAGAGAGGACCATCCAAACCTTGGAGGACATGTTGAGAACGTGTGCTTTAGAGTGGACAGGAAGTTGGGATGAGTATTTGTGCTTGGTGGAATTTGCTTACAACAACAGTTGGCATGCGAGCATCCGAATGGCTCCATATGAGATGTTGTATGGGCGGAAGTGTAGAGCGCCAGTTTGTTGGAACGAAGTGGGTGAACGTCTTATTGAAGGTCCGGAAATTATTGAGATCACTAACGAAAAGGTGGATGTTGCTAGAGAGAAATTGAAAGAGGCTCGTGCTCGTCAGAAGAGCTATGCAGATAAGCATCATCGTGACTTGGAGTTTCATGTTGGAGATCGTGTATTCCTTAAAGTATCGCCGTTTCGTGGGGTTAAACGTTTTGGGATCAAGGGCAAGCTTAGTCCTCGATTTATCGGACCATTTGAGATTCTTGAACGTACTGGAAAGGTTTCTTACCGTTTGGCTCTACCGCCTCAGTTATCGCATGTTCATAACGTCTTCCATGTATCTCTTCTGAGGGGATACAATTATCATCCTTTGCATGTGGTATCCTATCCGTTTGATCAAATTCAGCCTGATATGTCTCTTCCAAAGAGCCGGAAGCTATTTTGGATCGTCAAGAGCGAGTCATGAGAAATAAAGTTATTCCGTTTGTAAAGATTCTTTTTAGGAATCACCCAGAGCGTGAGGCTACCTGGGAAACCGAGGAATCGATACGAGCTAGTTATCCACATTTCGTATTTTGATCCGGTATGTCTTTGTTCGTTTTCCGTTCTATTTCATTTCCGTTTCTTTGCAAATTTCGAGGACGAAAATTTTTTTTAGAGGGGAAGAAGTGGTAATACCTAAAAATCCAAAATGTGCAAAATGACCAAAATGCCCCTACAATTTTAACAATTGATTAAAATGCATATAAATTACCAAATAAATTCCAAACCTTCGGGAATGAACTAGATACGAAGCCAAATAATTTTTGTGACTACAATTTAACATTTAGAAATGTACAAAAATTTGTAAAATAATTATAGGATCGGATTTATATTTATTTCGTGTATTATTATTATTATTAATCAAAATTAAATTAAATAAATACAAGATAAATGCAAATAAAATTAGGAAATTATCACCATCAGTATTTGAGCTTAATTAGACTTTCTTGGGCCAAAATTCATTGATCCTTATCATCTATACACGTTTTTATATTTTATTATATATAGAAAATATACACCGAAACCTTAAACCCTTCACAAAAATTTGACCAGCCTTCGTACGATCTAGAGAAAATTCGTGTGCTATTTTTCTGGTGTTCTACAACGTGTGAGGAAGCTTAGGAAATTATTTGGAGGTCGTGAGATTCATTCTTTTGATCACTAGTGATTTGTGTGTCGAACTAAGCTTAACGAGAGGTATAAATTCGTAATATCCCTTTTACACGTTCGATCTTGCATGTAGTATTTTCTTATGTTCTTATGATCATATAAGATCTAAATAAAATATATAACTTGAACCATGCTAGCTATATTGATCGTACTAAATTTAGAGAGCTAAAACGTACGTTAAATCCATAATAAGCTATACGATTTATCTAGGTGTTGTAATTATTTATTTTGAACTCTATACGAAGTATATGATCTGGGAAAAATGTTGATCCGAATTGTAGAAGCTTAGATCGATCGTGGTTAATTATTAGGACTCCCCTCTCTGGTTACTATATTTGGTTTGTTCGGGCTCGTGGGGGATTACTTGTCTTTTATTTCTTTCTTTTCATTTCATTCTTATTATACTCTTTGCCTTTGACTTATATATCCCAATGCACTAAACTAAACATGTTTGTTTCATTTGCTTTTGTTTCCGTTTGTTATATATATCTGTTCACTGGGCTTTTTAAGCTCAGCCGCATTTCTTTTCTTGCGGCAGGTATCTAAGATAGAAGCTTTGATTTTGCTATGGGATTGAGAGTAGAGATTAAAAGAAGATTCTACCTTAGTACTACCCTTATTTATGACATCTGTTAGACTGGATTTCATTTCGTCATTATTTCCTTTGGATTATTTATTATCATTTGAACTCATGTTGGTTTTAAGCCGTGTTGGCTGAATTTCTTTAATGAATTTGTTTAAGACTTCCGCTGTATATTATGTATGTTTGCTTTGATTTGACACCATAATGTGATGCTTCTACCGTTGGCGGGTTGGGGTGTTACAGGTAACATGCAAGAAATCAGCAAGATCTTCTCACATAAGTAGGCTACTTCACACTTCACAACCTGCAAAAGTTGAAACGATTACACCAAAATCACAAAACTGAACCACTGATCATCTCTGCGGACGTCTCTCCGGTAGTACTAAAATTGTAAGCTCGATCACGTGAATCTGTTATGCGTCCCCGATGTGCACATTTCTTCCCCCTGAATGCAGATACATCTGGAAAAAGAGTGTTTTCACAAAAAATGCAAGAAAAGTCAAAGTACATCTACTCTCTCTTCCCCCACGATGTCTTCGCGGAATCGGAAGCATACACACTATGGTTACGATGGAAACGGAGGCAGCGTAAACCCTGTATGTCCAATTAGTTGAAGATGTATGAAGTACTAAAAATAGCCCGTGAGAATCAACTGCTGATAAAATCTCTACTCTTCTATACTCTTCTCATCTAACTCTTTACCGACCCCATTATCATTCTGACGGCTTTTTGTAGTGACCACTGATGGAGAAAATCCACTATGACGAACTTGAGACTGGAGTAAAATAACCCAAACTTGTGACTTAAACTTGCAATATTGTCTGACTAAGAACCTATACTGAGCACTACAACGTAACTCCTTAAAGCATAGGTCATTTCATATACCCATCCAACCATCCTTAACTGTATATGAACTCATCTTGAATTATCCACATCCATTTGTGACACTTGAGCACTACAATGTAACTCCTTTAAAGTAATAGCTTTACTTTGTGAGTACAAACAACGTAACTCCTTACATCAGGTATAACTAGATAACTCAAGTCTTAATCATTTTGACGTTTAAAAGCTCGAACAAGGATCTCGAAGTATCATGCATCCAACCAACCCCGATATCTTCAAGATACTAAGTACACGCACCCGTGAAATTCCACTTCAACCTCAAATAAATAATAATGAATTAACGCCGTAGTCACATCTTGCGGTTAAATGCCCAAAACAGGCCTTTTGACGGTTTAAATGAACTATGATAATGGTTTTATCCCGATCTTGTCAAAAACGTATCCCCGTGAAAAATTTGTCGAACCAAAATACCATACTTCATCGCCAAACATTATACCAAAAAATTATACAAAGTATTAAAAAGTACATTTGAATAATTAAATTTAAGCTCAAGATTTTGATATAATTTTTGGATTTATTTCAGCCTAATCCACGCATGTACATAATTTAGTCCATTGTCATATTTTTAGCCCAACAAAAAAATTCGGATCCAATCCATAAGAAATAACCCGATCCACAAACAATTATAACTTAACAAATCTAATAAAGCACACACTTATCAAACCCTAATCACACATATCAACATTTCCGCCTCTCTCATCACTGTCCAAAGGAAAAAATGCATCATCCAATTATCAACAACCTCTAAAACCCTAATCACATACATATTAACCTCCGCCCCCATCTCCTCTTATCCAACTGCCTCATCTCACATCACACGAATCCAATAAAACCCACCCTGATATCTCTTTAATTAAATGAATGACTATCAAAGCACACACTTTTAATGATTTTTTTGCACAAACAAGACCATACAAGAACCAAAACGAGCACTCTTTCTTCATGGTGTACCGAAAGACTCAAGTTTTAAGCTTCAAGATCCTGTTGGGGGTCACGGTAGGTTGCTACTTATTTTCATTTGTTGTTGTGTTTATGAACGAACGAAGGAAAAAGAGATAACATAATTGTTATTTTCTTTATCCCTTTTTTATTCGTATATTGAAATAGAGGCAAGGCTTCGAATATGATCTATGATGATTTTCTTTCTTTCGTTTTGATCGACCTTTAAAGGTTTGATAATACTTTGAGTTATGTGAAAGGAAAGAAACTGAGATCAATTGATTTTCATTACTTATTCTCTTCAAATCATGGTTGAGATATGAAATGTCGATTGGGGTTTAGATTAGATGTGGAGTTGTTTGAGGTTGTGAATGGAATGGTTTTGTTTGGTAGTGGTATGTTAATTGGATTTGTTTTGGCACTGGTTGAGACTTAGTTTACAGTCAACGAGTCTCACCCTTTTCTTTTTATGCACTGGTTGTAACTTAGTTTTGGCTGTAGTCTTGGTCAAAGGGGTCTTCTGCTTCATCTCCTTTTCTTTTTCTTTTTTTTGTTATGCAATTTCTATAAGTTTGACCGTTGACCAGTCAATTGCGAAAGGTTTGACCGTTGACCTGTCAATTGCGAAAAGCCACAATTGCGAAAAGACAATTGCGATAAAACCCAGATTTGCGATAGCCAAGGGTTTATCGAAATTACTTATACAAGCAATTTCGATAAAACCTTTCCGATGATTTTTCCGATGACTTTTCCGATGAGTTTTCCGATGACTTTTCCGACCAACTATTTTTACCAGTTTTCGACCTTAATTTTTTTGTGACCCATGACCACGTATTCTGACAAGTAATCGACCACTATATTCAGACCACGAATTTCACGGGATGGTTCAAAATTGTCATATAACTCGGTTTACATACCAGAAGTGTTATTTTGACCAAATGGACACCAAGACATGTAAAGTTGTGAAAACAGGAACGAGACAATATTGACCATTTAGATACTATAACAACTTGTATAAGACCTGTTTTAGAACAAATGTATACCAGTCAACACTTATCGAATAACAGATCTTATAAGTTTTTGACAAGAAAAAATCACAACAAAATCAACCAAAACTAATACCATGGCTCTTGGTACCAATTGATGGATCGTATTTTGGTGATATTATTGTGAATCGGGAGGTCGGGGATGATGATAATACATCATCTCCATGGTAGAGGTTAGAGAGAGAAAGTGTAGAGAGATAAAGATGGTGGAACCGGGTTTTATTAAAGATAATGAAAGGTGAAAAATACAATAACAAGGCTCACCCTCCTAGTGAAGTTAGGAGGGTATTTATAGGCCAACAAACACAAGATTTACATAATTGACGCTTCTAGTCCTTGTGTTTGTGCCTAACAAGATAACTATTGTAACTCCTAAATATGTTGTCACATTTTAGTGTTAGAAGCATTCCTAACAAACGCTACGACAAGTACGATACGTATGTCGAAGATACTTATAGTAAATAGTGAAAATAGATGGATATACTTATCTAATAACAATGCACATTTCATCAATTATATTAGCAATCAAAATCGTAAATGAGGCATCAGCTTGGCAGGCAGGCATGTGGCGGTCATAGGGTTAAGTTTTCGTAAAAGCAGTTATAGTCTAGGTTTTAAAAATTACCCATTTCGCTATAACCAAGGCTCTGATACCAATCTGTAACACCCCCAAAATCTGGTTTAGTGGAAGCATACATGTTTGGGTGTTACTAAATTGGTATCACAACACAAAGTACAAAGAACGGTTTTACCTCAACCGTTTAAAAGAAGTTTCATATTCAAAATATTTTGTTTACATCATTCCAAAAACAGTATGGAAATATAAGCCCATAAAAAAAGTAAAGTGGTCCCAAATACATCAGAGTCATCTATGACCATGTCATGCCATGCCAAAGCCTCCAACAGTATGCTATCACTTTAAACCTGAAAATACATACTAAAAGTGTCAACACGAGGTTGGTGAGTTCATAGATTTGCATAAATATGAATGAAGAGTAAAAGTAATGTGAGTTCAAAAGTGTATATCTCGGTCGTTATGAGCTCGTTTTCTACGTTCTTTATATCCACGGCTTCGTATTAACATGAACTAACATGTTTTCATTAGGTCGGCTCTCCTAGATCACGTCTAACGCCTCGTTTTGTCCATTGAATCTCGGCAAACAGCACGTAAATTTTCAGAAATTAGTTTTTCGTCGCCAATCTTAGAAAAATCATAACTTTCTCGTCGTAAGTCGGTTTTTACTCATTCTTGCGGCCACGGTTTCATTTTTGAAAGTATTTTCTGAATATTTAAGCCAAAATATCCCCTGAGCTACTGAGTTTTCCAGATTTCACGTTTTTGGACAGTAACTTTTCTATAGTTGTTAAAAATCACTTTTATGGTTCAAGACTTGATCAAACCACTTCCAATCAACACCACAACTAATCTAATCCTACCATACACCTTCTTAGGGTGTCATGGGGTCCTAAAAATTACCAAAAATGGTAGATCTCATGATGATACTACTAAAAATCTTTAGATCCATAGATCTATGTTTATAATGAAAATGAGTAACAAGTTGTATGTAACATATATATTTGCATAACTAGTTACTAATATAACTTGAAAATAGAACAAATGAAATTATGAAAAGATGAAGAAATTTATTTGAAGCTTACTTGATGATTTGAGGTGATTTGAAGAGAAATGTATAAGAAACCTTGGGATTTTTATTTCAAAATCCTAGCTAGGAGTGTAAATGAGACTTGTTTATAACTTGATCTTAAAAAATTTATGAAATCTTCTTGGTGTTCTTTTATTGGCCGAACAAATGGAGAGGAAGAAAAGAGAATATGTTGATTTTTAGCTAGTTGATTTGTTAGTGAAAGTGTTTGTGAAATTAAATCAAGTTTATGTTTACTTGCAACATTAATGGTTTTTGTCTTACTAATCAAGTGTTTGGAGAAATTAGGGGTGTTTAGGGGGGCGGCATGTGGAAGGAAAAAGGAGATGGGATGGCTTAATTAAAGAGCTTGTCCCCTAATTAGATAAGTATTAGTTAGTTTAGTGTATACATGAATGATAACCATGAATAGTGATTTTCCTCCGGGAATGAATAGTGTTTCGTGAATAGTAAATTTTTTAAAAACTTCTCAAAGTCTCGAACTGACTTCAAAAATGATGAATAGTGATTGATGAATAGTAAATAGTGAATAGTGATTTTTCGATGTTTGGGAAATGACCTGAAATTACGGGTTGTCACAGTAAACAAATTCAGGAGCACTCAGATGACCAAATATAACTCGTCTAGTATGACAATCGATAGTCGGCCGATGCTCGGACAACCAGTCCATACCCAGAATAATATCAAAATCGTGCATGTCCAACGGAAGCAAATTAGCGAATCGGATCTTATCGGTAAAACGTAAAGGACATTTCAGAAATTTGTGATTAATAACCACATGATTCTTCATAGGAGTCGAAATAGATAGAGCATATTTTAATGGTGTTGCAGGTATATTAATATGTTTGGCAAACGAATTAGAAACCACCGAATGTGTTGCACCCGTATCAAGTAAAACAAATACCGTACGATCATATAAATAAAGAGTGCCTGAAACGATACCTGAGGCACTAGCAGCCTGATCTCTGGTCAAGCAGTAACTCGACCCTTAGTAGCTGGCTGTCGGTCATTCCCATTACCCTTGTTGTTGTTACCACTAGACTTAGGAAAATCTCTAGCCATATGTCCCTCATGACCACATATAAAGCAAACACCAAAAGCCCTATAACATGGCTTCCCAGGATGAAACCTCCCACAAGTATCACCAGCCCTCTGACCAGACGAACCTAAAGAACGATGCTGCTGATAACCACGGTGCTGCTGATCCCAATACTGCTGATCACGTCCCGACCTCTGGTTGTTGTAGCCATGCCTATCATATCCTCGCCTATCATAACCCCGATGATCATTACCCCTCGAATCACTACCCCGCTGATTGTTCCCCTGAACCGGTCGTACACGATCCCCATCCCGATATCTCTTAACACCCTGTCTAGCCCTCTTCTGCATGATCTCAATGTTACGAACAACGTTAGCCACCTGTGCTACATCATCAAAATGGATATTCACAATCCCATCTAAAAGATAATTCTGAAGCGCCCACTTGAACTTATTAGCCTGTTCTTCTTGGGTTCCTGCCTTGGCCCCCAAGAATCTAGCCAAACTAAGAAACCTCTTCATGAACTCAGTACTAGTCTCCCTCTCAAACTGATAAATCGAATGATACTCTCTCGCAAACTTCTCCTTCTTGGACCCCGAAAAATACTGAAGGAAGAAAGTATCATGTAAATCGATCCATGACAAAGTAGCAACAAAATCATCTCCACCCTTCGCTTGCTTATATGCTTTCCATCAGCTGAGGGCGTCACCCTCAAACTTATAGCTAGCAAGTCGAGCTTTGAACACGTCATCACATCCCAAAACGTCAAATATCTTCTCCATATGCGCGATCCAATTCTCCGCATCAACCAGAGCATTCGCAGAGCTGAACGATCGATGCTTTTGCTTATAAAACCTCTCCAACCAAGTATGAATAGTCACTAGCGGAGTACCAGCACCAGAACCACCGCTACCACTACTACTAGCCGTATGTTGACGGATCTCATTTGTGATCCGTTCGGTAAGGCCTGGTAACAGTGCGTCAACGGTCCGCTGAACTACGGTAGCAAAAGCAGGGTTGGAACTGAAATCTTCGGTATTTCCAGTGTTCACCATCTGAAAGGTCATAAACGAATTAGCGAAGATAAAACAAGGGTAACGATCAAAATACGAAGGAAGAGATTGTGTCAAAAGCAAAGCCTAATGTCTACCCAATCCTCACATGTCAAATCCTAAGTCTTACAGGGCGAAACCTAAGGGTCCAAATCTTCACAGGCCATAACTTATGAGCTAAAATTCGAAGCTTGAGCTCTGATACCATAATTGTAACACCCCAACCCGACAAGGGTCGAAATGCCACATTATGGTGTCTATCAGAACATATAAAATAAACGCAAGCGGAAGACTTCATAAATAATGTAAAGTCAAGAACATCATGACTTCCAAACTTACAAACTTCCAACAAGTCTAAATGAACATCAAATGAAATATCCAAAACATAAGTCTAATCATAATCCAAAACAAATGGGGAATCTAATCAAGGTAGGTCTTCTAAGCTCCTACTCTCATCACTCATGCCCAGCTTCCCGCTTATTACCTGCCGCATAGAAAAGAAATGCGGCTGAGCTTAAAAAGTCCAGTGAACAGATATATCGGAAACAAATAACAGAATCAAATGAATAAACAACGAAAGCAAAGGAACTGTTGAACAAGGTGTCATATAATTAGAGAAGCAATGCATAGATTCAATAGAAGAACCATAACGAAGTCATAGAAATCAAATAGAGAATAATCATCATATACTGAACATAACAGAACATAATAAAAATGCCCACGAGCTCAGAAAGCATACCACATGCTTAGTCACATAATCGTGTCATAGCATAAGTGTTCAAGGAGGGGAGACCTCTCATGTACCAAAAGTGAAATGGGGTACAGGGCACGTACAAACCAGTCACTAAGTCATATCATATCATATCCATATCAAATCATATACCTAGGAGGCATCCATACGCTCCCTGAAACAAAATACATATACAAGTACGAGACTATGTATATATATAATAAAATGGCCATGTGCGCAAATAATCATATAATCATAACAAAAGGGAACATCGTGGATCAATTACACCTCCACAGAAAGTATCATGCCATTGGTGCCTCAATGACATGGTAATGGTACCTCCATGGCTAGTTAGCTTGGGCAACAGAACAAACAAACAAAGTAAAGCTATCCATAGTCATAACGAAGAAATCATAGCATAATTAACAAAGCATATCAAACTGAACTGAATCATATCATTGGGAATCATATCAAAGGATCATAGCAAACAGATTTGTAAGACCCCTAAATTTACTATATTGCAAAATAGAAATTTGGGAAGTTACTCATTAGTTACACAGTTCAAGTCATAGAAAATGAACTCTAAAATGAGATGTTTTCGAAAAACAACACCATTCGATAATATTAAGGAAAATTCAGAGTTTTACAGCGTAAAATGGTCCCAATACATAAGTACATAACATAAATTGTTCAAAAGTTTATCGAATGAAATTATAATAAGACAAGTCTTCATTTATGCAAAAAGACTCGAAAATGCTTCCCACCTGCTATCGCCTTAAGGACCTGAGATAAAACATGCTAAAAAGGTCAACACAAAGGTTGAGTGAATCCATAGAGTTTAATTATAAGCGGTTGATCACAATACAGTTTATAAAGCAACTAAGCAATAAATGCAAAGTCTAGTAAAGTTATTATTACACTAAGCTCGTGACCCCGAACATTAACGTTATGGTGGGATATTCTAACAAAATATAAAGATGCCCTTCGACATAGGTAATAGCCGTACCTAATCAACAATCTGAATACAATACATGATATAGCCATACTGGTACATTTCGGCATGAGGGATGTCGTTCCTAATAGATCTATTTACTGTATTCGCATTCACTCGCAAGTGATTAACGGTTCACGATAATATGAAGGGACTTTTGGCTATAGGAAACTTAGGCAATAATAATAACATGATATCATACAATTTCAAAGCATTGTGATCATAAATATTTATAGCATGTATCTCCCCCTCGGAGTTTATAAAATAATTGAAGTAAAACTTGGGGCTATGAACCCACCAACGATAAAGTAGTAATAGAAACCGGAGAAGTTTGCACGTCAAGAAAAACCACAAAGATCACAAGTGACCTAAATAAAATACAACACGACTTAGGCTCGGGGAAATAAGGTATAACACTTATACTTATGTCTTTATTCAGTACTTGTTCTTATAATACCATAAGGTAATTTAGTTAAAAGTTTTATAGTAAGTCATGGGTCGAAGAAATGTTCGTAATAACTTATATGGCTTAAATCACAAAGCTGACGGAAAATTTATAAAATTACCGCACTAATCGGGTTGCCATTTCTAAACCATGAAGACTAAAATTATGAACTTTATATTCTTGTAAAGGTATGACTCTATAATATTTAAAAATCAAGGCCTCACTTAACTGAGAACTTCAGAACATGGGTCAAATTACTAATTTACCCCTGTGTCTCTATGTAGTTACTTCCAGCATCTAGTTAGGCTTAGCTAAATTAGTATATCTTTTTATCTACAGCTCTAATGGACTTAAAACCAATGTGAAAAGTTTTATACATGTATTAGCACAAACTTTAATGTTTTCACCAACATAATGTTCTGGATAAAATTTTGGAGTAATTGGCCTTTCAAAACTGACATGCAATCCTGGACAAGTTTTAGTGTAGATTTTCTCCAAAAATCATCGGGATGAATTAAGATGTAAGGTTTTCGGGGAAATGATCCTAAGAGCTGAGTCTAACTCCAAATATTTTTATTTAAGCTTAAAACCTATTGAGGGCAAAATGGTGAACCGATTTTATTGCATAAGATCCTGGACAGGTTATGGACCAATCCCAAGTGTTACTTTATGTGTATTTATTGTGTCTAATACCCATGCATGCTCAATATTAATCATCACTACCATTTTATTAAATCAAGAAATCCATAATTCCAGGAGTTCAAGATTTATTTTTAAGATCCTTATTAGTTTTTATAAACAAAGTCTTAAAGAAAGGTCAATAACAACTTCATCAAAACCCTTTTAAATCAATTCCTATCTTATATCTAATAACCAAATCAACTCTAACCACCTATCTAAATCTTATATTCTTATGAAATCTTAATCAAATCATCCCAAAGAATGCATGCAAGAGTTGTTTAGCTTAGATCTAGAAAAACCTCTAGTATTGATATGACCAAGATCCACGACATGGAGGTGGAGGAAACACCATAAACTCGAACTAAAGATTAAACTTTGAATTTTCGGTTTATTGATTGCCGAGGTGTGTATGTTGTCTAAAGAGAGAAGTAAAGACAACACACACACCTCATGTGTTACAAATGAATCCTCAAACCCTCCTACACAACTAGGAGGGTATTTATACAAAGATATCTATGCCTTATTGGCAAGACTAGTCCTCGTATTTACAAACTATGCAATTCCCTACATATGACAAAACTTTAAAGCTAACAATCTCTCCCCAAAGTGATGTCATACGGGAATTGCTTACAATGTTCCCTACAAGTAAAATTCAATACAAAAACATGAGAAAGATCTTCAAACTTCATTACTTCGTTCAGCTTGCATAATCTTCTCAGCCGCCATTTCTTTACTTGCAGACGAACTAAGTGAGCAAATCTAATTAGGGTTTAATTCAGAGTGCCCTGTGTGCTCTCCCCTAATTAGCGCTCTCCCCCAAACTGACAACCTCATAATTTGAATGCCCTGAGTGCCCTGCAGTTCGGGGGAATATGGTATCAACATCTTTATCTCACCAAATGCATCCCAGTTATTTTTCCCATGAGAGATCAGCCCGTACATTTTTCTCTGATACCAACAAAAAAAATAATTGTTGTAGAGACCAAGATCCACGACATGGAGGTGGAGGAAACACCATAAACTCGAACTAAAGATTAAACTTTGAATTTTCGGTTTATTGATTGCCGAGGTGTGTATGTTGTCTAAAGAGAGAAGTAAAGACAACACACACACCTCATGTGTTACAAATGAATCCTCAAACCCTCCTACACAACTAGGAGGGTATTTATACAAAGATATCTATGCCATATTGGCAAGACTAGTCCTCGTATTTACAAACTATGCAATTCCCTACATATGACAAAACTTTAAAGCTAACAGTTGTTTAGCTTAGATCTAGAAAAACCTCTAGTATTCATAAGAAAGAAAAGAAATGAGATGAAACAAATTAGGGAAGCTTACTAGGGCTTACAAGTGACAAGTAATGCAAGATTTTAGATGCAAGAAAAACTTGATGATGGTGGTCTTGTGGTGGGGAAGTCACGACAGCAAGGAAAAGGGGGAGGGGAGTAATTTCTTTGAGAGGAAATAAAATGAAGAGTTTGAGAGAGATATTGAGAGAATTACATGCACACAATGATGATGTTGGGTTATATCTTTGATGTGGTTGGTAAATTGTGCAAAGGAGGAACACTTGTCCAATGAGTGGACAAGTGTAGGGGTGGATGGCTCAATAAGGGAGGGGGAGGTGAATGAAGAGTTTATTTGATTTTTGTACTAGTATTATAGGCCACGGAGTGATCTAAAGGCCAACGGAGCTAACCCGATAACGTTTTATGCATAGTTTGTAAAAATAAATGCCATAAAGGTAACATTTTCATAAAAATATCACATTTGACTTAAAATGACCTAAATTGATGTTTCATATATTTCCCGAGCCTTTCGGAATGTTATAACGTCTTTAAAGCTTAAACCGTGGGCCGAAAACTCGTAAAACGTAAAATGTGCACACTTCGCGTAGAAATGGAAAATTAATTTATTCCATATGAAAACAAGTATGTGGGGGAAAATAAATCATATTAATGGGTAGACTGGGCATAGTCTGAGTCAAATTACGGATTTAAGTGTAAGTTCACGATGTACGCGGGCAAATTTCCCAGTAAAAGCCAAGTTACTTAAAATAGAAAAATTAAGTAATTAAAATTAGTAAAATTAGTGACCTGAAATTCCTAGGTTATTACATCATCCCACCGTTAAAAGGGAATCACGCCCTCATGATTCTGCTTGTCATATTGGTTGTCGGCGTGTCGGGAAAAAGGTGAGGGTACTTTCATTGCATTTGGTCTTCCCGCTCCCATCTGTACTCGGGTCCACGTCAAGAATTCCAACGAACCTTAACAATAGGAATATGGCTTTGCTTTAGTTGCTTTACCTCGCGGTCCATGACTTCAACAGGTTCTTCGATGAAATGCAGCTTATCATCAATTCGAATCTCGTCTGGTGGAATGATGAGACTCTCATCAGACAAACACTTCTTCAGGTTTGAAACGTGAAAAGTATTATGAATTCCTTGTAGTTTTGCTGGAAGTTCTAACTTATACGCTACTGGACCAACCCTAGCTAGGATCCCGAATGGTTCGATGTAACGTGAACTTAACTTCCCACGCTTCCCGAAATGAATCACGCCCTTCCATGGTGAAACTTTGAGCATAACCTTATCACCCACATTAAACTCTAAAGGTCTGCGCCTCACATCAACATAACTTTTCTGGCAGCTACGAGCGGCTAACAAGCGGTTTTTGATATGTACTATCTTTTTTTTTGTTTCTCAGATTATCTCTGGACCTGTGAGTTGGGTATCCCCAACTTCACTCCAGCAGACCGGTGATCTACACTTCCGCTCATAGAGAGTTTCAATAGGTGCAGCCTTAATGCTTGCGTGATAGCTATTGTTGTAGGAGAATTCGACTAATTGCAAATGTCGATCCTAACTTCTTCCAAAATCAATCACACACGCTCGTAACATGTCTTCTAGAGTTTGTATCATCCTTTCGCTTTGACCATCCGTCTGTAGGTGGTAAGCTGTACTCATATCCAGATCTGTATCCAAGGCTTTCTAGAGTGACTTCCAGAATCGATAGGTAAATCGGCTATCTCTCTCGGATATAATCGATATTGGCACACCATGTCTACAGACAATTTCTTTTAAGTATAATCGTGTAAGCTTCTCCATACTGTCTGTCTCCTTCATCGGTAGGAAATGAGCAGATTTGGTCAAACGATCTACAATGACCCAAATTGAATCATATCCACCAGGAGTTTTAGGAAGCTTGGTGATGAAATCCATGGTGATTCTTTCCCATTTCCAAACGGGAATGTCAGGTTGTTGAAGTAATCCAATTGGCTTTTGATGCTCAGCCTTTACCTTTGCACATGTTAGACATTTGCCAACATAGGTGGCGATATCAGCCTTCATGTTCGGCCACCAATACAATTGTTTCAGGTCGTGGTACATCTTGTCGGATCCCGGATGAATAGAGTATTTGGATTTATGAGACTCGTGCATGATTAAGTCTCTCAACCCACCAAATTTTGGCAACCAAACTCGTTTATCAAAACACCGGGTTCTGTCAGAGCGAATCTCAAATATTGGTTTGATTCCTTTCCCCAGGTTTTTGGCTTCCACATTTTCTCATTTTATTGCTTCTGCTTGAGCATTGAGAATCTGCTCAGGTAACTTAGTGTGTACCGTCATTACTAATGACCTGACACGCAATGGCTTTGTCCTTTCTTTTCGGCTTAGTGCATCTGCTACAACATTTGCTTTACCCAGGTGATAACGAATCTCGCAGTTGTAATCACTCAGTAACTCCAACCATCTTCGTTGTATCATATTCAATTTTTTCTAATCTAGGATGTACTGAAGGCTCTTGTGATCTGTGTAAACTACACATTTAGTTTCGTACAAATAGTGTCTCCAAATCCTAAGTGCGAATACTATGGCACCTAATTCTAGGTCATAGGTTGTATACTTCTCTTCGTGCACCTTCAATTGTCTAGTAGCGTAGGCTATAACCTTCTCCCTTTGCATAAGTACTGCTCCTAAACCTTTTAGTGAAGCGTCACAATATACCACAAAATCTTTGGTTCCTTCTGGTAACGCTAAAATTGGAGCACTACAGAGTTTTTGTTTCAATGTCTGAAATGCCTGTTCTTCTTCTTCGCCCCACTCATACTTCTTGTTTTTTCGTGTCAACTTGGTTAAAGGTTTGGCAATTTAAGAAAAACCCTCAATAAATCTCCTATAATAACCAGCAAGACCTAAAAATTGGCGAATTTCTGTTGGAGTTGTTGGTGTCGCCCAATCCTTAATTGCTTCGATCTTGGCAGGGTTAACATGAATACCTTGACTGTTGACTACATGTCCAAGGAATTTTACGGATTCCATCCAAAACTCACACTTGGAAAATTTAGCATACAACTGTTCACTCTTTAGTAGTTCCAAGACGGTCTTCAAATGTTCCCCGTGCTCTTCCTTGCTCCTGGAGTAAATGAGTATATCATCGATGAATACAATAATAAACTTTTCAAGATATGGTTTACAAACCCGATTCATCAAATCCATGAATACCGCCGGTGCGTTGGCCAAACCAAAAGGCATTACTTGAAACTCATAGTGTCCGTATCTCATTCTGAATGCCGTATTGGGGATGTCTTCTTCTTGTACCCGAAGCTGGTGGTATCCTGATCGCAGATCGATCTTAGAGTATACACTAGGATCCATATAGCCATATGATGAATCTAAATGAAAACAAATTAAACAAACATGTTTTATACCTTTGTAGCGTGATTCGGGTAACACCACCAATATCACCACCACGAGTTGTTTATGAAACCCAAGAGATCAATAAGGTTGATCTCCTCTAAGTGTGAAACACACTACACGTCACCGAATGCCAATCGATGCTAGTCCTTAACCCGTAACCGCTCTAGTCTCCTTTGAATAATCAAGAAACAATGGAGAGATCAAGCCAAAAAATAAAAACCCTCTTCTTGGTGTATTTTATTTCATGGTCCTTGATCAGAGGAAGAGGGCGAAATATTAGGTAACTCCTAATCACAATAATGAGGATATTATGGTGATTATCTTTTCCATAAAATTCAAACTAGTCCCTTTCTTCTACAACATCAAGGCCGGCCACCATTGGGCCCCAAATGGGCTTCCCATTTGATTTCCAAGTCCAATAGAATAAGTCCATTACTTAGTCATTAGAAGCCCAATAGTGGTTCCTAGTTACGTACGGTTGTTTATATATCGTAAATACGATAAACACGATATATAAAGTGGTACCTCTGTGTATATGTGTGTGACCCCATAGGCTCACATATGTCTAGCCATATAATTAGTAATTATGACACGAGCATACTCTAACAGCTCCCACTTGCGACGTCATAATAATCAAGTAATTATACAAGCAATGGTTAGCGTATAGCAACACGCCAATGCCCCTAGAAATATGTGAGGTTAGTTTCTTAAATGTCTCATTTCAGATGGTTTATATGTCATCTATCCTTTTGTTACAGATACCGTGTTGAATATTAGACATGGATCAAAAGTCATTCTAATAGTTCAACTATTATCTTTCTCGATATAGATATTGAACAAGATTACCATGTGGATTTAAGATTCATCTTAATCCCAGTTGGGTACGGCCATACAAACATCTGTGCAATTCATCGAGGGGCCCAACAGTATCTAACTCCATAACATGTGGAGGAACAAATCCTGTTTTGACTACACGTGTCATTCACATGCTTCATATCACTCCTGATAATGGCTTTTATAACTACCTTATTCAGGATAGCGTTTAACCATATCAAGGAATGAAATTCCACACATGCAAGACCTGCTTGCATCTCAAGTCTAAGGATAAGAGACATAACCTCTTGCGAGATTCACTATTGACGACGATCCATGTAGTGAATACTCTTAGGTTGGGTCAATCCAATGTTCATCACAATGAACAACATGTGAGTTTGGAAAATAAACCACCAACACGCTCACATTTTCCTTAATTCGATGATACTCCCGTATCGTCAACTGGCAATGGACAATTTTAGAATAAATAAATTATTCATGGATTAAACATGCAAATATAGAACACAGTAGTATAAATGAAGACGATCATACCAGGTATATCAATTCATTATATAATACGAATGCTTACAATTCCATTATCCAAATACTAGAAACAGATATGTATAAGACTACTCATAGGTCGGAATCCGATGTTCCCACCATGATCAAATTATGTTGTACAAGACAACAAGTAGTAATCTGAGTAAACTTTGAGAATACTTGTTTCAAAACTCATGAAAGGTTTGAATGATGATTGTCCTTTGTATGTGTGCATTCAAGTACAAGGCGAGTGTTGCAACAATACATTCCATAGGGTGTTTGAAGCCAGCAAAACACCTACATTATACAGTCATCTATACAGTTTCTCAAAATATAAATTATTCTTTTTCTTTTAATGTATAACGCACTAGTGCTCTCAGTCGAGCACATCTAGTCAGCAATGTCATCATTCATGATGACATCCTACCACAACTAGCGTTGAGTATCATCTCAGTTAAATAAGCATCAGCGTATGCAAACAAAACAGAGTTCCTCAAATATTCGTAAACGTTTGAACATATCTTTGGTCCTTTGTAGGTCCATTATAATGTTCGTTTAACAATTATCTAATGACTTTCACTTCAATATTTGTTGTTATCAAATCATTTTGCATTCATGTAAATGATATATACATAGTCCAATGCGTAATATGACTTACATGATGAATCCTTTAGTGGAACTTAAGATCTCCTGTAAAACCCTAAATTCTGAATTCCTAATTTTACGTCTAATTTTGAATTTTTCTAAGCCATGAACGCAATTAATTACGAACATAAACCATACGTTATAAATAATAATACGATTAATAAAATTTACTTAAGATATGCCTGATGTAAATATTTGTTACAAAATAAAATACCCTAAACTAAATGCCACACGTGATAAGTTGTTTAAATCTACTCCTAAACCTAAGACTATACGAAACATATTACCTAAGTAATTATAAGTTTGACACAACTTATATCTACAAGTATTATCATACGTTGATATATATGCTATAAAGGGACCGAATTATATTTTTATTTAGTGCACAGAAGGCAATGTCGAATAAGATGGAAGATTTGAAAAGGAAATGGTCCCCCATATCCATGATCTCCTAAAGTATCCGACACTTCACATCTCCCTACACAGCTTTACATAATAAACGAAATTCAACATTTCATCCATCACTTAAACCCTAAAATGAAACTCAACACAATCGGCCAGTTATTTTTCCAAGAAGACCAGGACTTACGAAGCAGAAGGAGATGGAGTGGGTCTGTGAGGCTTGTACTTGTCGAGTGAAGATAGGATCACAGCGTGGTGTTCGCGTATCGTAACAGCCTTTTGGTGATCTTGCATGACTGGTTCGAGCGAGGTTCTTTTCTTTTTTGATCTTTCCTGATTCGGACGAGGTACCCTGCTAGACCGTCTTGTGGTTAATTTGGCACTGCACACGATTAATATGGTGCGTATAACCCTAACCTAAGAACACGCTTTGTTATTTCAGCATGTAATATAATCTGCAACTATCATTCGTAGATATATATATATGTGTGTGTGTGTGTGTGTGTGTGTGAGAAAGATATCATACGAAGCTCTTGTGCATAAAAGAATATGATAAGTAAACACACATGAATTATATTTAGAACTTGATGATTCTGTGGGTCGAGAATGGGTAAGATGTATATACTAAATATGAAACTTGGAAAGATAGGAAGATATTGAACATGCTGCTTATATACCTTTTTGCCACGCCACATGATCACTTAAAATAATAAAAACTTGATACGCCTATATACACTAGTGTGTCGTATGTGTGAAACTTTGGTATGAATCAGGTGTCTTTTCTTGTCGAACCGGTGTGTCTCGTCTAACATGGTACTGTGTGGGTGCGTGTTTAGTGTCGAGTTATAAGGCTGTTGTCGTGTCGTGTTCCAACCCTCATGTCGACCTTCATCACAACCTGAAAACGCACCCTAAATAACTATTGAAGCGTACCCTTATTTGTGGTCGTTTGTGTCGCGAGATGAAACAACTTGGTGTCGAGTCATAAGCTACTTGGTGTTGCATAAATTGAAACCCTCATCGACCCCCTTATCACAAATAAAAAGCATACATCGACCTTATTTTCTGTTTTGAAACGTTTGAATATGGGTGATATACATACGTTCTGAAACGTAATGTGGCATGTCTAACTTCTTGTCTGTTTGGAACATTTTAATATGCTTATTCTATACACCAAATATAAAGTGGAAATTTTGATAGATTGGACAATAGGTGAAAACGAGTACTTTCATGAGGGAAGTACAACTAATTAAAACTGTATATGATTTCTTATAAACAGATTAAATGAATGGGATAAAGAAGCAAACTTCTTTAAATGACATTATTATGTTACGTGATAGAAGTAAATAGAAAACAACACACTTTAAACCCTAATGTTGGAATATTTGCATTATAAACCCTAAACTAGAATGTTCATCATATTAAGGCTAGAAGATTACTTACTTGTCATTTATAACCCTAAAAGTCTTTAAATCGGAACACTTGCTAATTCGGGAAACCTGCTAAAAATGGAAAGTTACTTAAAATGGTTAAACTACTTAAAGAGAAAACTTACTATTTTTGGAAAGTTACTATTTTTGGAAAGCTGCTATAAAAAGGAAAGTTACTAAAAATGGAAAGTCGACTAAAATGAGTAATCTGACTTAAAATAAGTTATTAATAAAACGACCATGAATTCGTGTAGATTCGCTGAAGATGGAGTCTGCTTCCGATCTTATGTTTCTATTGTGTTTTCACTTGCGGTCTAAGGTACATATATTCTACCCTTCTTCAGTAAGGGTGTCTTCTTTCTCATGACTCATTGATCTTAATTCGATTTAAGAATCCCTAAGCCATTGCTATGTTCCCCTACACTTTGGTTCATTTGTTTGATTCATTTTGACTTTGATGTTCGATATGACTCTTTTACCTTAAGCCTCTATAATGATCCGTTGATATTCGTTCGTTACCTCGTGATATTAGTATTCGAAACACTTGATACTTCGGAGGTTCATTTGAATTTGGTAACTAGATGTGAAAACCTTTTTAAATTATAACATGGAAAAGTTTTGAGGAAAACTTATATTGAAATGATGTTTTTGAAATATGCGATACCACTTTTATTTGGGATCTTACTAAACTTTTATGAAAATTACTTTTAAAGACTACTTTTATGAAAACAGTTAACATCCCGCCTACTTAGACCACAATATTGTCCGCTTTGCCCGCAGGCTCACGGCTTTGTTTTTGTGGCCTCATTTGAAGACTTCCCGGCAGGTCACCCAAGCCAGTACTACTCTCACATGAGCACGCTTAACTGCCAGTTCCTAAGAACTCCACCCGCAGTAGACCACAAAACGCGTTGTGTCATTGTAAGGCGAATGCTATCTTATGAACCCAACATCTCTCCAGGCCACAGCCGATGTGGGATTTTCCTAGGGTGTTACAATCACCCCCCCTTAGGGACTCATCGTCCTCGATGAGGTTTGCCCCACCATCCCGAACGGCTCAGGAGTGGCTTTGATACCACCTATAACATCCCGCCTACTTAGACCACAATATTGTCCGCTTTGCCCGCAGGCTCACGGCTTTGTTTTTGTGGCCTCATTTGAAGACTTCCCGGCAGGTCACCCAAGCCAGTACTACTCTCACATGAGCACGCTTAACTGCCAGTTCCTAAGAACTCCACCCGCAGTAGACCACAAAACGCGTTGTGTCATTGTAAGGCGAATGTTATCTTATGAACCCAACATCTCTCCAGGCCACAGCCGATGTGGGATTTGCCTAGGGTGTTACAACTTTTGTGAAAACAGTTAATAAATATCATTTTTATGAAAACCATTTGATAAATATTTCTTTAAATGAACCATTTGATTATGAACCTTTGATCCGTTCATTTTGACTCAGTTGAATTTGATATTGGATATGAACCCTTTGCCATGAACCTTTGATATTTGGACTTTGACTATTATTCGATGACTTAGACTATTTGAACCTTTGCTTTGATTTGGACCTTTGACCTTTGACCCTTCAGTTTGATACCCGAGCCAAATGTGTTTCCTAGCCATGAAGGTAACATGGCCATGTCATTGATGCACCAATGGCATGACTCCCGTGTGGTCGAGTGATTTTCCACACCGTCCCCATTGTGATTGTGATATGCGCGCTTTATATTATTATGGCCAATGTGATTTGTGTGGGGGGCGCATGGATGCATCCTAGGTACGTATTTGTGATGTGATATGTGATATTATTCGGTGACTGATGCATGGGTGCAATCCACGTCTTTCAAAAAATGTGGGAGCTGATCACTCCAATTTTATACATGAGGACACCCCTCATATTATCTGGTTACTTGAGAGGTATCCCCTCTAGATTGCTACAGGATTGTGATATGTGATGTGATTTGTGTGGGCTCGTGGTGGATTACTGACCTTCCCTTTTCCCTTTCTTACTTTGTACCTTTTTCTATACCTTATGTTATTCCATTGCACTATACCATATATGTTCGTTTCCTTTTGCTTTCGTTTTCGTTTATATATATATCTGTTCACTGGGCTTTTTAAGCTCAGCCGCATTTCTTTTCCTGCGGCAGGTTTAGTAGGGAGCTGGGAATGAGTGGAGAGTACCTTGGACTTAGAAGACTTGATAGTTATTCTGGATTAGAGTTGATTAGAAGATATTATATTTTTAGAATTTGTATTCGCATTTGTAACCTTGTAATTTCAGTATTTCATTTGTAACCTTTGAGATTCTTGTATTACTGTAAATGTATGCTTTGTTTTGATCTGATATGAAACCATTTTTGTGATATCTTTACCCTTGTCGGGTTGGGGTGTTATAATTATGGTATCAGAGAGCAGGCTGTGTTTCGTAATACATTTACCCTTGGCCTGTGTAAGTTAGGACCACTAAGTTTTCCCTGTAGGCGCTCGTAAGACAACCTTTGAAAATTTGCTTTAAGATTTCCCTATAGGAACGTAAGTTTTGACCGGTGAGGAATGGGTAGACTATAAGACATTTGTTTAAGTATCATTGCTTCCGCATCACTCTGATTCGTGCCTTGCTTTTGGTTAAAGCTTGTTGAGATCACTTTTGGAAATTGAAAGCTTATGCTTTGCATCACCTAAGATTTGAAACATTAATAAATCTTGAAGGCATTGAGAATTGCATAGTAATTGCCTGACACTATTTTATCCTTATCTTCAAATTTTGACTCTGACCTCTGATCCTTTCGTTAATCATTTTGATGCCTCTTCGGGCACCTTGGGAACCTCCATGGCGATGACGTATTTGATATATTTTGTTTTTTATCTCTTGCTTTTGATAAGTATCTATGAATCTTCTGACACTATTTGATTTCGTTTCACCCATCTCTGTCCCTATGAGAAGTCTTGTGGTGTGTAACCACGAGTATAAGAATGTTTCCCCCTCACTTTTGAATGATAAAGATTTGATTTGTGATCCGTCCTTCTTTGGATAGTTAACTTCTAATTTATTCTGTCAAGGAATTGGTTGATTGATCATTTAAATATTGACAACTATCCCCCTATGTCTCACCTTTGGCGTTTGCAACAATTTTGAACTCCCTACCATGATTACCGATTGTTAAACCCTTTGCTATCACCATTACTCTAGAGAATCGTGTGTTACTTTTGCGGTTACGAAGTTTTTCCAAGAACCCATTTCGTACACCAAGGAATGAACCTTATCTTGAGAGTTACTTGGCACCCTGCGTTTTCTGAATATGATTCCTGGTCGAACAACCAAATTTTCCACCGGAGCGTGAAGTAGGATTTGACATGTTACCGAGAGATTGTCTAGTCACCGAGCGAAGGTGTCTCCCAGATGTGTCCGGGATCATACCAGTTGGTTTAAACAACCGGGAAGAGCAGCAACCGAAGACCAGGAAGTAAGTTTGCTTAAGTGTATCTTCTGGGCGTGTTTTAGTTCGCGATAACGAAGGACGGTGACTGGAGCTATGTATTGATTACAGGAAGCTGAACCGTATTACTGTTAGGAGCCAATATTCCTCCACCCTGAAACGACTATGTGTTTGTTTAATTTCAGAGCGCGAAGTTTCCTTCTGATGAATTGATTTTATTCTTGGAATCGCCTTCCGTATTCGTAAACGACTGCTATGACGGTTAGTGACGCTAATAGCATTAGCTAAAGCTCTGACTGTTTTGCGAATTTGATAAATGATGTTTTCTCGTGAGTACTCGGGCAAATGGTCATTGTATGGCTTAATAGTACGTTCGGAGATGAGGGGGAGCATGAAAATCATCTTTGCGCTTTGTTAGGAAATTCGTCGATCATTTGTGCATCCTAAGAGATTGATATTTGTGAGTCAATGATGTTCTTAATTGCGGATATCTCTTTAAATCCCGCAAGTTTTGAAAACTATCACCAAGTGGTCAAGGCCAATAACATAATGAAGAACTGAAAACCTTTTGAACTTTGCAGAAGAATTCTGGAAGATGTTTGCAACTTATGATACCATTGAGAAATTTCATGAATAGAGAGAAACAACTTAGTTTGATTAAGAATGGAGTTTTGGAAAAGCTAAAATAGAAAGTAGTTTCCATACCTTCGGGCGGAACGAATTTTGGGGCATTCCAGAAAGAGACTCGGTTTTACTCCCTTACAGCACAGAAGGTTTTGCGTATGCATCAAGACAACTAGAAGCGCATAAGAAGAATTACTTTATTGTCTGACCTAGAGTTGACAACAACGGTGGCTACCCTGAAGAGTGAAGACATTCCTTACAAGGCAGAAGTGTTGGCGATGCAGAAGAAGAAATTCTAGTCGAGATGGCGAACCTTGTACTGATGAAGACATGTAGTCTCACTTCCCTATTCATCTTGGTTGTACTAAGATGAATTGAGAGCGGAAGTAGACTGGATGATGAAGAGATTTAAAGATCATGCCAGAAATCCACGTTACTCCATCACATTACAAGAAGAACTGCAGGAGGCTTGATGAACCAGACAAAAGTACACGATTTTGGTTCACTTCTAGATTTATGGACAAACGAAGACAAATTAACCAGACTTGAAGAGATTGGATGTGTTGAATGAACGAAATTTTTGAAACAGGTATGTTTGGGAAAAATTTGATTCTATGAAGGCCGAAGTTATTGACGACTAATTTTTAGTTCCGTTGACCCTCTTAAGTTTCATTATAAGATCCTCTAATGATTCAAGTTCCCTGGAAGCATTTCATTTCTGTGTTTATTTTTTGTATGATCGGTGATGGCTTTGTTTTGAGAGATTTTGGCAAATTGTGGAAGATATGATGCTTGTGACGGCGTACCTTACTTTTGCTAGGCAATCTGGGATTTTGATACTCTTGCGAATAGTTTTGTTTTCCCTCTTGACTATGACATTTGATTTTGTTGATTTTGGGAATGTAGAAGTACTAGGTGGATTAAGATAGGTGGTTTTGCTCACGACTTGAGATAAAGTATGACCATCATGGGGGCATATTTATATGATGCCAGTATTATGACGTCTGGCCAACGTGATAATACTTACATCGTATAACGTGCACTTGTTGTGGGCATAGGATATCTTGGGGAGTACCTAAGAAGTTTAGAATTTGATCTCCGTTGGATTATCCGTGATTAGTGAGACTTTAGGTTCATTCTACCTATGCGTATACTCTACCTTCATTCATTAGATATCTGGATGAGTTTGGACTCTCGTTTTGCGTTTTGTTGACCTCAGTTATAAATCTTGAACTCTTTGTAGAGCTCTCTACTGTTGATACAGTTAATTTGATTTGAAATCTTGATCGTACTCCATATGAGCTTTCCAGAAGATTCATCTATTTCCCATTTTATGTTGCATGGACCTTTTGATCAAAATCCACGTAAATTGTCTCTTTCTGAGGAATTTGAACCCATCTTGTTTTGATTGAGTCATGAGAAACTATTTGGTTTGAAGATCCTTTTTGAAGAACCTCCCCGGGCGTGAGAATGTTTGTGATGATCTTTTGCGATTTGCTACGACTTTGTCTAACTTGCGACTTCAAATTTCGAGGATGAAATTTTCTTTTTTGAAGGGAATAGTTGTAAAACCCTAAATTCTGAATTCCTAATTTTACGTCTAATTTTGAATTTTTCTAAGCCATGAACGCAATTAATTACGAACATAAACCATACGTTATAAATAATAATACGATTAATAAAATTTACTTAAGATATGCCTGATGTAAATATTTGTTACAAAATAAAATACCCTAAACTAAATGTCACACGTGATAAGTTGTTTGAATCTACTCCTAAACCTAAGACTATACGAAACATATTACCTAAGTAATTATAAGTTTGACACAACTTATATCTATAAGTATTATCATACGTTGATATATATGCTATAAAGGGACCGAATTATATTTTTATTTAGTGCACAGACAATGTCAAATAAGATGGAAGATTTGAAAAGGAAATGGTCCCCCATATCCCTAAAGATCCGCACTTCACATCTCCTCACACGTTTACTATAATAAACGAAATTCAACATTTCATCCATCACTCTAAACCCTAAAATGAAACTCAACACAATCGGCCCAGTTATTTTTCCAAGAAGACCAGGACTTACGAAGCAAGAAGGAGATGGGAGTGGGTCTGTGAGGCTTGTACTCGTTCGAGTGAAGATAGGATCACAGCGTGGTGTTCGCGTATCGTAACAGCCTTTTGGTGATCTTGCATGACTGGTTCGAGCGAGGTTCTTTTCTTTTTTGATCTTTCCTGATTCGGACGAGGTACCCTGCTAGACCGTCTTGTGGTTAACTTGGCACTGCACACGATTAATATGGTGCGTATAACCCTAACCTAAGAACACGCTTTGTTATTTCAGCATGTAATATAATCTGCAACTATCATTCGTATATATATATATATATATATATATATATATATATATATATATATATATATATATATATATATATATATATATATTTGTGTTGTTGTGTGTGTGTGTGTGTGTGTGTGTGTGTGTGTGTGTGAGAAAGATATCATACGAAGCTCTTGTGCATAAAAGAATATGATAAGTAAACACACATGAATTATATTTAGAACTTGATGATTCTGTGGGTCGAGAATGGGTAAGATGTATATACTAAATATGAAACTTGGAAAGATAGGAAGATATTGAACATGCTGCTTATATACCTTTTTGTCACGCCACATGATCACTTAAAATAATAAAAACTTGATACGCCTATATACACTAGTGTGTCGTGTGTGTGAAACTTTGGTATGAATCAGGTGTCTTTTCTTGTCGAACCGGTGTGTCTCGTCTAACATGGTACTGTGTGGGTGCGTGTTTAGTGTCGAGTTATAAGGCTGTTGTCGTGTCGTGTTCCAACCCTCATGTCGACCTTCATCACAACCTGAAAACGCACCCTAAATAACTATTGAAGCGTACCCTTATTTGTGGTCGTTTGTGTCGCGGGATGAAACAACTTGGTGTCGAGTCATAAGCTACTTGGTGTTGCATAAATTGAAACCCTCATCGACCCCCTTATCACAAATAAAACGCATACATCGACCTTATTTTCTGTTTTGAAACGTTTGAATATGGGTGATATACATACGTTCTGAAACGTAATGTGGCATGTCTAACTTCTTGTCTGTTTGGAACATTTTAATATGCTTATTCTATACACAAAATATAAAGTGGAAATTTTGATAGATTGGACAATAGGTGAAAACGAGTACTTTCATGAGGGAAGTACAACTAATTAAAACTGTATATGATTTCTTATAAACAGATTAAGTGAATGGGATAAAGAAGCAAACTTCTTTAAATGACATTATTATGTTACGTGATAGAAGTAAATAGAAAACAACACACTTTAAACCCTAATGTTGGAATATTTGCATTATAAACCCTAAACTAGAATGTTCATCATATTAAGGCTAGAAGATTACTTAATTGTCATTTATAACCCTAAAAGTCTTAAAATCGGAAAACTTGCTAATTCGGGAAACCTGCTAAAAATGGAAAGTTACTTAAAATGGTTAAACTACTTGAAGAGGAAACTTACTATTTTTGGAAAGCTACTATTTTTGGAAAGCTGCTATAAAAAGGAAAGTTACTAAAAATGGAAATTCGACTAAAATGAGTAATCTAACTTAAAATAAGTTATTAATAAAACAACCATGAATTCGTGTAGATTCGCTGAAGATGGAGTATGCTTCCGATCTTATGTTTGTATTGTGTTTTCACTTGCGGTCTAAGGTACAAATATTCTACCCTTCTTCAGTAAGGGTGTCTTCTTTCTCATGACTCATTGATCTTAATTAGTTTTAAGAATCCCTAAGCCATTGCTATGTTCCCCTACACTTTGGTTCGTTTGTTTGATTCATTTTGACTTTGATGTTCGATATGACTCTTTTACCTTAAGCCTCTATAATGATCCGTTGATATTCGTTCGTTACCTCGTGATATTAGTATACGAAACACTTGATACTTCGGAGGTTCATTTGAATTTGGTAACTAGATTTGAAAACCTTTTTAAATTATAACATGGAAAAGTTTTGAGGAAAACTTATATTGAAATGATGTTTTTGAAATATGCGATTGATGAACTCAAATAAGTACATTTTATTACTATCATTTATCCTATTAATTTGACTTGTTTTACTATATTATGTATGAGGATTGATACTTAATCGTTTACTTTTGTAATTCTCAGGTAAAAACAAGCATTTGGTGAAACTTAGCGATTATGGACTAATAATGGAGCAAAACGTGCATAAAGTGAAAGTCTACTGACATGGACAAGATCAAGTCAATTCTGCTCCAGATGCGCCGCATCTCACTCTCGAAATGCGCCGCATCTCTATCAAGATATCACCAGATACGATCCAAGATACAAGAGGACATGCGCCGCATCTAATCAAGAGTTACGCCGCATCTTCTGGCGGTGTACGAATATTCCTGAATATTATAATCTTGGACCCCACGCGAAGTTAAGTACATACGCCGCATCTACTTAGTAGATGCGCCGCATCTTCCCTCAGACAGAAACTATAAATACCCCGTAGACCAGACGAATTTAAGAGTTCGAAACCCAAAAACCGAAGTTCGGATAGCAGAGCAAAAGGACGAATTCAGTCAAGGAGGCAGCACAAGACACACCCAAATCAAAGATACAAGAGCTGTAAGAAGGTGCTGCATGTATTTAATTCATTAAGTAGTTTTGTTTTATTGTGTTAGCAAACTTTAATTCATCAGGATTGGTGGCTTGTGTAATGTGACAACGAAAGATTGCACTCCCTTTAATACTTGCTTTCCCATCAATTAAAGTTTATATGTTGATGTCTTTGGTTACTACTTATTAGTGCATTGATAACCTCTGTGTTTATTAGTGGCTTGCGGGCATTTGACTGCGGGACAAGATGTGGCTCCCACGGTTGTTTCTAAATTGATCACTTAGGAATAACTTTTAGACATAAGTAATCATTAAGGGTTTACTCGCCGATGAGAATAGGACCAACGAGAAAGGGTTAATTACATACACTTCATATAAAGCTATCAATAAAACAAGTGACAATCTACTTAATCATAAGGACAGCCCTCTTATTGTCTCGAGTATTTATCTGTGTACGTGTGTGCTACTTGCTGATTCGTGCCTATTGTTTATTTTATTATTTACTTGCAAACAAAACTGTGCCAGTCTCTCAGGCTGAAACCCCCTTGCGTTAGGATATTAAAATACTGATTAGATTAACTAAGATAATACGTTCCACTCTTAGTGATCGACACTCTACTTACCATTATCTTCATACTGACCGGGTACACTGCTCGTTAAGTGTGTGTGTTATTGATAAGTCGGCTAAATATAAATTTAAAACTTGAGTAGGCATTAAAACTGCTAAACCGCAACGACACATCACGCGCATCAAGTTTTTGGCGCCGCTGCCGGGGAGTGAATTGTTATTATCTGTTAATTTGATTAGTATTTTAATTAGGTTTTTCTTTTTATTAGATTAATTGCATCATTGTACTATTTTGCATATTTGTTGTATTGTGTGTTATTTGCTTTGTGTTATTTGTTTGCTATTTTTGTGTGTTTTATTTTTGTTTCGTGTGTTTTATTTGTTTTTTATTTTTCGTATTTTTCTGTTCTGCTATCGTTGTACTGTGCTAAATCGAACGATACGGCGCATCTGATCTCTCAGATACGGCGTATTGCGTTCAATTTTTTTATACAACGCGTTTAATTAATTCGATACGACGCATCTTTTCCCCAAGATACGGCGTATCTGTTTTTAATAAGAAAATTTTTCTAAGCGATAAAGTAATACGACGCATCTGCTTTTGCAGATACGGCGTATCTGTTTTTAATAAAAAAAATTTTCTAAAACATTAACGCCATACGACGCATCTTCTTTTGAAGATACGGCGTATCTATTATTTTAATTAAAAACAGTTTGCGAATTATTAAACAGATACGACGTATCGATCTCTATCGATACGGCGCATCTTCTGAATCAAAGATCTTGTATTTTGAAACGTAACGAAAATACGGCGCATTAACTTTTGTTAATACGACGCATTTAATTTTAATAAATATAGTTGATTTTTGATAATTTAACTCGATACGGCGCATCCTAATTTATAAGCGGCGTATCTACTTTCTGAATAAAAATCTGATTATATTTTAACGTAATAAGATACGGCGTATCCAACTTTATGGATACGGCGCATCGTCCGCAGATATCAGCCATTTTTATTCTTTATATCCGTTTCTAAATTCATTAATTTATCTTCTAGCGAACAGATGCTACTGACGATTTTACCTATGATAACAGGTTTTGCTATGGAAGATATGTCAATGAACGGATATCTTGCTAAAGGAACAAAACGACATGATTAATGGATTGGCAATTGAGTGCACCAATTGTCAACGGTGCTTAACAAAGTTCTTTTGGTAAAACACGATTTGAAAGGGATTACAACTAGAGGCGGAAAATCAACCTTTCAAATGTGATCGATACTAAAGTGCTGAACGTGAGTCTAACTTGAAGACTCTGGAATAAAGACAAGTGCTTACCGGGAGACAACCCGGATTTATCTTTTATTATTCTGTTTTCTGTGTCGAGTCAGTCCAGGCCGCACGAAGATACGGCGCATCTCAGTCCTGCGATGCGACGCATCTCCTGCAATGGTCATATCTTATTTTATTTTTCTGCATTTTTATTTTCGACTTTAAAACTATTTATCAGTTTATTTTAATGCGGCGCATCCCTGGTTAAGGATGCGGCGCATCTTTATTCTGATCCGTATTAATTCCAGGCTCGATACGGCGTATCTTCTTCAATAAGATACGGCGCATCGACTGACCTGATGATTTTCAGTTTTAATTTTTAAGTTTTATTTTTTCCTAACTACTAATGTGTTATGCAAGTTGAACCTTTCTTATCTTAGGTGTGTTTTAAAGTGTTGGTGGTATTATAGTTTCCTGGATTTCCTGTGGATACATAAAGTATGAAGTTTTAACGTTCTAATCCACATGGAAGATGATTTTTGCTCTTATACTAATGGAGGATCATACCGAGCAAATCTCAGGGGAGTTTTTCTGTTCTAATTCTTTTATTTTCCAGTTTTTAACCTTTTATACAAACAACGAGGACGTTGTTTAACTTAAGTGGGGGGATTGGAGAATTAGAACACTTAACAATTACTTGTCCTACTTTTTCAAAAATTATGCTTAAAATGTGCTTAATATATCAAACTTAAAATTTTTTTTAGCATGTTTTTGTTTAAGATCTAAGTTACATAACTGCACACATGACGTTATTTTCAAAAATTGTGATTTTTCAAAATTCACAAATCTATGAGTGTGCCGGTGACTTGTAAACTTTAGAACTTGGCTTGTATACTATTCGAGACCACCATAATGAGTATTATTTATATAATTGGAATGACTTGTCTAACTTGGTAAAATTCTAGGATTACACCAAATAGCCTTTATATGTTATGTGTTATTAGCTAACTACACTGGTTAGTTAACCCCCGTATAAAACCTTTTGTTACTCTCATTTTTAGAGTAAGATACCCCTAGAAAAACCCTCAGAGCCATTCCTTTCGTTTCTTACACCTATGTTTAAAATGTTTCGTTACACCCTTACACCTTAGCCTACCCTGTAGATTAGAATCCGTGGTTGGTTAATTGCTATAGGCAGAGTGTGTTTCCTTACATTACCTGTGTTCGCGTGCGTAATTCATTATCTATGGTTAGGTCGGGAAATTGCACAATGCAAATTGGAGTGAAAGTAAATATTGTATATTTTTGAGTTTATTTTTCGTGTGTTTACTACTTTCACTATTACCGTTATTTCTGAAAGTATGAAAAGTATAAAAAAAATTATCCGGAAAGAAAGTTGTAGTGATGTGGTGAAATTTTACACATCTATGTTTATGTTTCAACTAAAAAAAAAAAAAAAAAAAAAAAAAAAAAAAAAAAAAAAAAAAAAAAAAAAAATTGAAAAAATGAGAAAAGAAAAAGAAAGAAAAAAAGAGTTGGATGTTTATTTTAAGCCAACGATGTAGAGTTATGTAAGTGGTCGATATCACCACTATTTGTTGTATTATATCTATGGATTGAATGGGAATTGGCAGTTATGGGAACGCCAATTAAGGTTTATTCTTTGATTAAGATTTTGTTGAGTATAATTCGTGTCTACCTAAAGCGTGTGTTTCAACTGTTAAAGCGTGAGTTATTCAATGATATGAGTCTTATTCATGGGATGGTTGGGATAGTGATTAACCACACTTAGGATTTTAATTTATTTGTTTTGTTTTGTTTATTTTTATTTTTACACCAATTTATATCCCAAATGTTATCCATACCCTGTATTGTTCTTTGTCCAACCAAACCTTTGATTTATTGAGATTAGGGATTTGAGCAATCTTAAGTATCGTAGTCGTGGATTCGGCTATGTATTTATGATTTTGTCGCCCTTTTTGATATATTATTATTGGTGAAGTTTGGACCTATCTTTAGCCTATTCGAGTTAAGGATTTGAGCAATTGCAAGTATCGTGTTCGTGGATTCGATCATGTATTTGTGATTTTGTCGCCTTTTCTGGAATTTGAGATCGATAGTGATTAAGAATAATTAACCCTTAAGCCTAAAAACCCTTTTTACCGCTTTAGACTTGTTATTCCTTAGCTTTAGTGGTGGAGATGTGTATACTTGCCAAGCTTATGATAGAATATTCGTCGCGACTGGACAGTTAAACGATTAGATTTGCTTTTATCGACTTATTTTATTTTACTTCTAATTCGTTAAGTGTTTAGTTGTGTGATTATGAAATAAACGAATACATGCTTAAATATAAAAATAAATCCTAATACATCTTTTAGGATACATTTTCATAAATGAAATTCTAAGGTTTACTTGGGGACAAGTAAAGTTCAAGTGGGGGGATATTTGATGAACTCAAATAAGTACATTTTATTACTATCATTTATCCTATTAATTTGACTTGTTTTACTATATTATGTATGAGGATTGATACTTAATCGTTTACTTTTGTAATTCTCAGGTAAAAACAAGCATTTGGTGAAACTTAGCGATTATGGACTAATAATGGAGCAAAACGTGCATAAAGTGAAAGTCTACTGACATGGACAAGATCAAGTCAATTCTGCTCCAGATGCGCCGCATCTCACTCTCGAAATGCGCCGCATCTCTATCAAGATATCACCAGATACGATCTAAGATACAAGAGGACATGCGCCGCATCTAATCAAGAGTTACGCCGCATCTTCTAGCGGTGTACGAATATTCCTGAATATTATAATCTTGGACCCCACGCGAAGTTAAGTACATACGCCGCATCTACTTAGTAGATGCGCCGCATCTTCCCTCAGACAGAAACTATAAATACCCCGTAGACCAGACGAATTTAAGAGTTCGAAACCCAAAAACCGAAGTTCGGACAGCAGAGCAAAAGGACGAATTCAGTCAAGGAGGCAGCACAAGACACACCCAAATCAAAGATACAAGAGCTGTAAGAAGGTGCTGCATGTATTTAATTCATTAAGTAGTTTTGTTTTATTGTGTTAGCAAACTTTAATTCATCAGGATTGGTGGCTTGTGTAATGTGACAACGAAAGATTGCACTCCCTTTAATACTTGCTTTCCCATCAATTAAAGTTTATATGTTGATGTCTTTGGTTACTACTTATTAGTGCATTGATAACCTCTGTGTTTATTAGTGGCTTGCGGGCATTTGACTGCGGGACAAGATGTGGCTCCCACGGTTGTTTCTAAATTGATCACTTAGGAATAACTTTTAGACATAAGTAATCATTAAGGGTTTACTCGCCGATGAGAATAGGACCAACGAGAAAGGGTTAATTACATACACTTCATATAAAGCTATCAATAAAACAAGTGACAATCTACTTAATCATAAGGACAGCCCTCTTATTGTCTCGAGTATTTATCTGTGTACGTGTGTGCTACTTGCTGATTCGTGCCTATTGTTTATTTTATTATTTACTTGCAAACAAAACTGTGCCAGTCTCTCAGGCTGAAACCCCCTTGCGTTAGGATATTAAAATACTGATTAGATTAACTAAGATAATACGTTCCACTCTTAGTGATCGACACTCTACTTACCATTATCTTCATACTGACCGGGTACACTGCTCGTTAAGTGTGTGTGTTATTGATAAGTCGGCTAAATATAAATTTAAAACTTGAGTAGGCATTAAAACTGCTAAACCGCAACGACACATCACGCGCATCAGCGATACCACTTTTATTTGGGATCTTACTAAACTTTTATGAAAATTACTTTAAAGACTACTTTTGTGAAAACAGTTAATAAAGATCATTTTTATGAAAGCCATTTGATAAAGATTTCTTTAAATGAACCATTTGATTATGAACCTTTGATCCGTTCATTTTGACTCAGTTGACTTTGATATTGGATATGAACCCTTTGCCATGAACCTTTGAAATTTGGACTTTGACTATTATTCGATGACTTAGACTGTTTGAACCTTTGCTTTGATTTGGACCTTTGACCTTTGACCCTTCAGTTTGATACCCGAGCCAAATGTGTTTCCTAGCCATGAAGGTAACATGGCCATGTCATTGATGCACCAATGGCATGACTCCCGTGTGGTCGAGTGATTTTCCACACCGTCCCCATTATGATTGTGATATGCGCGCTTTATATTATTATGGCCAATGTGATTTGTGTGGGGGGCGCATGGATGCATCCTAGGTACGTATTTGTGATGTGATATGTGATATTATTCGGTGACTGATGCATGGGTGCAATCCACGTCTTTCACAAAATGTGGGAGCTGATCACTCCAATTTGATACATGAGGACACCCCTCATATTATCTGGTTACTTGAGAGGTATCCCCTCTAGATTGCTACAGGATTGTGATATGTGATGTGATTTGTGTGGGCTCGTGGTGGATTACTGACCTTCCCTTTCTTACTTTGTACCTTTGTATATACCTTATGTTATTCCATTGCACTATACCATATATGTTCGTTTCCTTTTGCTTTCGTTTTCGTTTATATATATCTGTTCACTGGGCTTTTTAAGCTCAGCCGCATTTCTTTTCCTGCGGCAGGTTTAGTAGGGAGCTGGGAATGAGTGGAGAGTACCTTGGACTTAGAAGACTTGATAGTTATTCTGGATTAGAGTTGATTAGAAGATATTATATTTTTAGAATTTGTATTCGCATTTGTAACCTTGTAATTTCAGTATTTCATTTGTAACCTTTGAGATTCTTGTATTACTGTAAATGTATGCTTTGTTTTGATCTGATATGAAACCATTTTTGTGATATCTTTACCCTTGTCGGGTTGGGGTGTTACATCTCCACTCATGTGTTTAATCTCATCAAGTGTGATTGATCATTGAGACTCCCCTCAATAACGTGTCATATTATGTTTAGACTTAATAACCGCTTATGTTTATTCTAATAAACATATACATAACAAGGTTGTATGTCTTATTTTATAAATCCCTCAAGAGAAACTTCATTCCAAGCTAAGGATTAAAGTCTAGCTTAGATGGAATATTGTTTCTAATATGTTAACGACATATGAGATTTAAGAAAATAAATACAGTGCTCCAACTTGCTCTTAGTGTACTTAGGAGTAATCTTATGAATCAACATCAAATTAATGATTTTATAATTAACTCAAGATCTTTGCTCCTAGATGCATGATCTAATCCACACATTGATTATTTTATCTTGTATACATAATAAAGATTATATGGATTCATAAACCCTTTTGATTACTCATCGTCCTCGCAAAGGTAATCAACAAGAAAAGTGTTTTGATATCCGATTGTCATATTTCATTTACATGAAAACAAGTATGACAATTAATCATCTTTATACATTTAATTTTTGTAGATAGGAAGATTTAATCATAGTCAATTCTTGAGTATGAGTAAACTCTTTTTACTACGCGTACATTAAATGTGTGTACAAGTTTGTCCTTTTGAGTTTTCTCTTCAAGCAACTCATTCTTAACCTCACAGTCTAACTGATTGGTAAGAGATCAATCAAACTACACGAGTGATTGTATTTCAAGGACTGCATCTTAACATTCATAGTTTTGAGCTACTCATCAGATACAATATCTGATAATGCATCTCAGTAGTTAGCAGGTTCACCATGATTCTCTAACTTATGTCCCTCAGCATTGATATAAAAACTATATCATTCAGGTGCAAGAGGTATCCTTGCGGATTTATGAATGAGAGATATCAATCTATGGTTTAACATATGCATGTTCAACCTTAGTATGACATTAGCAAGTGTACTCAGAAGGTTGTGTATTTAGTTCTTGAATAACTCCAAGGTCTAAAGGTACTCCCATTTGCTTTTGTATGTAGAGACTAATCTCTAGATACTCAGCATCTTGAGTAACAATAAATTGTTTTCAAGTGGGACATCCAAAATACACCATTAGTTCTTGACTCTAGTTTGTTAATTACTTACTCTTAAGTAGTTAACAAATTCAGAACTTCAATTAAGACATAATGAGATTCATCCCATGCCATAATACAATGGTGTCTTAAATTCCTTCTGGGTTGGAATCATATTGAGTGTACACATGGCACACCCAATTTCTAACCTTGATAGCTTTGGAGGTAAAACAGTTTAAGTCATCAAAGATCAAACAATATCAATAGTGTATGATTTTCCATGGTGGACATACCATAAAGTTGTGGTATTCCATGAGGACTGATGTTGTGAGACTATCACACAACTCATTAGATGAACTTATACTTTTGGCTTACATATCTGCCAACCAAGTCAAACCAGATGGCATCAATAGTAATTTTAGCCTATTGCATACTTTACTTCATGTGTATGTTTTGACTAGAAAACATAAACATTTAATATTATACGTCGTAAGTGTACATGTCTTAACAAGAAGACATAACAAATCAACGTCTTACTTTACGTTATAAGTCTTTCGACAATTAACGGAAATTATGTTTGTGTCTTTACAAGAGACCTATACATATTCAACTAAAGTAATTACGAGCGCCGACACTTGGCTTCAATAGTGAATTCAAGTTAATTTCATACTTCATGATTATGGCCTTACAAGAAAACATAATCATATTTACTAAACAATTCAGTGAATATGTTGAAGTAGCTTTTCATGTTATCTTGATATTTGTTCTAATTAGGGCAACCTACATTTTATGTGTAGAAGTCCTAGTAGAATCTTAGTTTCTTACCTTTCAGTCAAGAAAAACTATTAGTCATATTGTTATATGTTGTACCTTGCACACAATTAAGATTTCAGATTTCTCCCACTTGTGCATGGCACAACATCATGAGAGTATACAAGCACCACTACGCTCGTGTGTTTGTATGAGCAATATGACAATGTCTAAGATAACATATGATTTTTAGTCAAAATCAAAATATAAATATGTAGAACTTTATCGTTTTAATAATTAATCATGCATAACGATTTTATAGATAACATTTCAGGAAGCAACATCGGAAACGCGACAAGTTATCTAATAAAATTTATGCAATGGTTCTTATATAAACTATGATGCTAAACATGTGGAAAGTAATGTATTATTTCAAGACAATCTGGAAATAAGATGGGCAACTTGCAAGGTAATAAAGCTTACAGCTCCCACTGGATTAGACAACATTACATGTGTTTCGTCACCAGTAATATAATCACGTAGCTCCCACTGGATTAGACAACATTAAATGTGTTACGTCACCAGTGGAGAGTGAGTGGCGATTGGATACTTTCCATCTTTCTTTGAATATCTACACATTATTGCTAATGTGAGTCACTTTGACTAGTAAACATGTACTTAGGTATTCAAGAAAGTGCATCAAGTTCTAACATATAGATGATGGGCTAGCCATCATTGCTATTTTAACTTGAAAATAGGCATGCATTTCCTCCATAATTGGTCTACTTTACCACAATGGTATGTAGGACCTTAGTAGGCTCATTGGGTTAAGAAAAACTACTAGGTAATTGGTATTGGTCGAAACGCGTCACAAGGCAAACCTCTCACGAAGAAAGGTCAACTCGCGACGACTCAACGCGATACTCGATTGAAATATACCGGATAAGTGAATACCCGGGTCGAGGTCCCAACGAGGCGTGAATCGAGGATATCGTATGAGATTTGGTATTAAAATGCTTGAAAAGACGAGGGTTGCTTGGTTACTAATATCTACTAAAACGGAAATGCAAATAACGTAAATCGGGAAACGAAAAACGTGCATAAACGTAACATTTTATGAAAAATAAACCTACGGGTACCAAAATAACTTTCCTAAGTCCTAAATGACAAAAGAAAATTTTACAAAAAAGAAAAATATTTTTTTAACTTTTTAATTAATTAATATGAATTTAAAACTAATTTAAACTATTTAAATTATTTAAAAATAGAAAATGAAAACAGAAAAATCTAAAAAAATTCAAATAATTCTAAAATGATATTAAAAAGCTAGGAAAAATAAAATTAGATCTGTCTAACCCATAATAAGCAGAATGGGCTAAATAAGCACTTTTCAAATAAGCTAATAATAAGCTAAACTTGACCAAAAATTACCAAAACATCAGAAACTGATTAATGTACTAAATGAAGCTTAAAACAACAGAAAAAAGCAGAAATAATCACAAGGAAAAAGCAGTTATACTGCTGATCAGTATATGCTGAGACAGAAACAAAGTGGATCAACAGCTAATTTTTGGACAGCTTTTGAAGCTGATCAAAAGCTAATTTGGTGACTCCAGAAGCATGAGCTTAAAGCTTATACTATAAGCTATTCAAGAACTGAAAATGCCCAAAATTTCAAACCAATTGCTACCCTAAAAAGGCACTAGATCAGATGCAGGAAAAATAGAAAAACTGAGTGCAGGGTGGATCAGGCCAAAAGTTATATTTGCAGACCACAATTAAGCTATAGAATAAGCTGATAAGGCAAAACTAAGCTAAAACAGATTAACTTAAACTAGTAATCTATTGATAACAACAAAAATCAAGCAAAGGGAACAACTAAATAAGCAGCTACATTCAATAGAAAAAGTTAAGAAAAGCAGATATCATGCTGATGCAGTAGAAACTGATTTTTGGACCAAAACTCTTTCAAAGTTACATTAGACAACAACAACTACTAATCATCTATTTTGTGGACTAAAAGTGAACCAATAACATCAGGATACAACACAAGCAACATCTAAATCCTATGAGGGAAATCAGAACAGTAAATAAGCTTAAAAATCTAGAAATCAACTTACTCCTATCAAAACCTTAAAAACAGTTACAAACAAATTAAAAGTAACATCACTAACCTGGATTAGAGCAAATCCAAAGTTCTAGGGGGTGCACATGAACAGTGCACCTCCATTTCGACCCATTTCTGCCTTAACCCAAACACACCTTTAAATAAAACTGATTTGACTATTAAACTGACCATGACCATATTAGGCTGAGAAACCTAAACAGACTAACATCTAATTAAACTGAAACTTAAGAAGAACAATAATTACTTGAAATAAGCACTTGATTAAGCTGAATGAGAAAATGTTGACCAAAGTTTGACTTATTTGACTATATTTTTGACTTTTGAAAATTAGAACTGAATTACTGAAATTTACTTTAACAAAAGCCCCAATAAGCTCATTTGAGCTTAATGAAACAGAACAAGAGGCTTGGAAAGCTTAAATAACAACAACTTTGAATAACAATTCTTGACTGGAAATGTGAATAACTAAATTAAGGTTACAAACTGAGGTTTAAAGGTTGCAATACATTTGATCACCCCCAAACGGTCAACTAATACTGACCAAGTGAATGGTCAGCAAGAGTCAAACAATCTAGGGCACGATGCAATTTACCAAAAGAGTACAGAGTATCCCCGGGTCGTTAAGTCCCAGCGAGATGTTAATTCTGTAGTAAAACGAATCTGTGATCGGGTGATAATTGAACGAAAAAGATTTTGAGTGATTTACACTAAGGAATAAAGGAAAATAGCTTAAATAAGCTATATGAACAAGTACGTGAAAGCAAAATATTTAGAAACGTCTAAAATCTAAAAACGCGTACGTTTAATTTAAATTTACGTAAACGTACGAAATAAAACGTGAGATTTAATAAATAAAAGGCCTACGGATATGAAAATTATATTTTTACAATCCTAATAATAAAAGAAAATTATTGGCAAATTAAAATTATTTTTATGACTATTTATTTAATTATTATTAATTAAAAACTATTTAATAATTATTTAAAACTAATTTAAATTATAATAAATACTAAATGAACAAAGAAAAATCTAAAATTTTTTATATAAATATTATGAGGTGAAAAGAAGCTAAGAAAATTATAAAAATGAAAAGTGCTTAATTAAAAATTTAAAAAGATAAAATCTATTAAATAGAAGCTATCACTTATTTTCTATTTTATTTTTCCTAAGGTCTACAGATATAATTATATTTTTCCTACATTCTACTTAACAAAAAGAAAATTTTGAAAATTAAAATTATATTTTTCTGATTATTATTCTATTTATTATGATTTAAAAACTAATTTAAACTATTAAAATGATTTAAAAATAGAAACTGAAAACAGAAAAATCTGAAAAAATTCAAGTAATTCTAAAATAAAATTTAAAAGCTAGGAAAAATAAAAGCAAAACTTATCTAACCCTAAAAAGCTGTTTTGGGCAGATAAGTAGTTTGGGAATAAGCTAAAAATAAGCAAAACTTAACTAAAAATTACACAAAGCTGAGAAACAGATTATTACACTAATTGGAACTTAAATCAACAAAAAAAAGCTCAAAAAGCTACTTAGAATAAGCTGATAAACAGCTGATCAGTAGCATTATGATACAGAAGCAAATTGGCCTAAACAGCCAAATTGCAACTGAATTAAAAGCTAGAGGAGAGCTTATTTGGGGAATCAAAAAGCAGTTATAGAAAGCTCATATAACAAGCTTCATTCAAACTGAAAATGCCCAAAATTCCACCTCAATTGCTACCCTGAATCAGTGCTAGATCAGATAGGATAGAACATGAAACTGATGTGCAGGGTTCAGAACAGGATTAAGGGGGAACTATCAGTCCAAATATAAGCACTTAGATAAGCTCTAAAATTCTCAAAAAGCTGAAACAAATCAACCTAGTAGTATAAGCTATAAATAATGTCAAATCCAGACCTGGGCTTCTATGGGAAAAGTAGGTAAATAAGCTGAGAGGTAAGGGACTTGACTGATGCAGTTCTAGGGGTCTGCTATTGCAGATTTTTGACAAGGGCAACAAAAGGCTAAAAGGAAAAGAACTAGTGACTGAATACAGTTTAAATGAGTATTAGAAATACCAAAATGATGGTCAAACAAGCTCAGGCTGATTAGAAGCTAGTTAGAACAGTCCAGCTTTTCTTGTCTACACCACCAAACTTCAAACCTGTAAAAACTTCAAAACAGCCAAATTGAAACTGAAAACAGCCTATACAAGCTGTTGTTAGTTAAATGTAAACTGAAGCAATGGTCAATGAACAGTATGGGTTAGTTTTTTACCCACTTTGACTTTAAACCAAACACTACCTTATATGTAACTGATATGAAATTATAACTAGGAACTACCAATATAACTTAAAATACTAACTATTTAATGATTAATTAACTTAAATAGGATGAAACAAGCAGCTTATTATCTAATATGATCACTGAATAAGCAAAAACAAAATTAAGCTAATAGTGACTGTTTGAAATATAGAACTGAAAAACCACCAAGGTAACCTATAAACCTGACTAATTAATGAAGTACTAATTTAATTAAGGCAATAAAAACAGAAATCAACTTAAAACAAGCACTAAAGAAGCAAAAGCCTAAAATAAGCTAGTATGACTGTTTTTTAATTTTTAAGTGAAATAGAAATTTAAGCTTACACTAATTAGAGAACTAAGCTAATATACTTCAAACAAAGCAGAGGAGCTACGGAAAAGCTACAAACAACAGAAATAAGCTATGGAACAGTGGTCGTTGACCTTAGTTGACTTTTCTTGACTTTTGTATTTAAAACTGAATTAAACAACATTAATTTCACAATAAGATAACATGACCTTATTAAAGCTAAAGGGAACAGAACAAAGGATTAGAAAATCTTAAACATCAACTATCTAACTTGAATTCGAACCACAGAAAAACTTGAAATAACACCAAATGAGTACAATATTTTTGAGACTGAAATTAGAATTGAGATTAAAGTTACAAACTTTGAAACAAGAAAAATACATAATTTTTAAGAACAATAAGCTTAAAAAACAGACTTTAAATAAATTTTACACTAGAATATGGTCTAAGACAGTGACAACTTGATCTGTGCTTCTTCCTTTCTTTTTTATATCAATCCAAAATGCTTCACCTCTCTCTTCTGAACCTTTCCCACCACTTGATAGCTTCCAATTCATCCTATTCGTCCATTTGTAATTTTTTGCGCCAAAAGTCATAGTAGTGGATTAGAGCAGGATTTAGCAATTAAGGATTTTTGGGTGTTTGTGGAGGTGGATGGGAGTGGTTAGACAGTTGGGTGGTGAGGTGGAAGTGAAACCAGGGATGTGGAGGAGTAGTTTTGGTTTTAGTGGGGTTGTGTGAGGGAGACGGGTTTGACTGAGGTCAAACCCTGGTTTTGGGATTTTTATTTAAAAAGGGAAAGGCCGGGTCAAGGGTTATGGATTGGGCTGGATAGTGGTATGTTGGGCTGGGGTTTGTTATAGATAGGATTTGGTTTGGGTTGGTTTTATTTTAAATAGGGTCCGGATAGTTTGTAGTTTAATCACAAGGACCATTTTTGTATTTTCTGAAAATTGGAGGACCAAAGTTGTACATCTTCCAAAATAAACCGAGGGTGATTCCTGCCATGTTCCAATAATCCAGGGACCATACATGAGATTTCCAACAATAAAATTTTCCCAGGGATCATTTTTGCAAATTTTGAAAGTGCAGGGACCAAACTTGTAAATTATTGAAACTTTTCACCAAAGGACTAAATATGACAACCTATGATTTCAAAAGGACCTTTGGTGAGTTTTCTTACAAAACAAATACCTAGGGACTAAATTTGATAAGTTTTGAAAGTTGAGGGACTGAAACTGCTAATTTTGCAAACTTTGTTTGTTTTTCAATTGTTTTCAAACATTTTGCATTTGAAACATATAAAACACAATCCCTGGGATATTTTCAGTATTTTGATGCATTTCTGAGTGTTTTTGGATGTTTTGGCAGTTCAGATACGACAAAAATGATGAGTATTTACACACTCATCAATCTCCCACACTAAACTATTGCTAGTCCCTAACAATCTTTTTTGAAAGTTTAATGGATTTTACTCTTTACCAGATAGCCATTACTTCTGGAGTAGCCACTGTTTTAGTATGTGATACTTTGGTACAATGATAACCAAATGATTTTGAGCAAATCATCAGCTGTAAACGGGTTTGATTTGTCTTTACCAGAAGCCGTTTGCTTCTGGACTAGCCAACTCTTAGATAAAATACAGTTATTATCTTTGGTGAGCTGATTACCACTTATGGTTTTCCACTGCCTTTACCACAAGCCATAACCTTGCGGGCTAGCCAACTCTTCACTTATAAAGATATGGTGAGTCGAATACCATACAATTTTTGGCAAATTGCAAGCCATAAACGGATTTGAGATATCTTTACCAAGAGCCGTTTGCTCCTGGATTAGCCAATCCTTATGTGGGTTAGACATGGCGGACTGATAACCATTTATTGCGTTCTAAGTGAGAAAAAATTTTAAAATTTTGGCCAAAATGGGGGTACTAGATGGTACATATGATAAAATTCGCTAGAATTCCCCCCACACTTAGAACTGAATATTGCCCTCAATATTCAAAGTACCGGCTGTTAAACCAACACTTAGAACGTGAAAAGGTAATACTAATAGCCATTATATATACGCACACTTTTTTTTCCATGAAAACTTACATATATACAACATGTGGGGCATCTCCCCCACACTTAGGTGTTAGAAAAGAGAAAGAAGTCAGAAATATGGGTGAAAACCCATATGGTGTGCTAATATTTTTGTTCACCGAGTCACTCAGCTTGACTCGACCCCGCATTCATTTGTTCATGGGGAAGCAAGTGGAAGAAACCATCTCCATCGGATTTTCATTCAAGATGATTGGATAATTATTGAAGTACGTAAAAGTTCCACTCCGATGAGATATACACAGAGACCCGGCTCACAAATGATAAATGAAAATGCCGGGGTCAAAGATAGTGTCTTCTTTCCCGAAGGAGTGAAGAACAGGAGAAGTCACCGTGTAGGTGAAGAAAAGAAAGAAAGTTATGATAAAAATCATGACTAACTCATCATTATCAGAAGGAGAATTCATGATTTCAGTATCATGAATCTCATCATTTAAGCTCATTTGATCACGACATATTCTGGGTGGGAGGGATGGAATTTTGATATTAATCAAATTCTCAGTGTTGAGAACATCTCCCTCCGGAACACAAAGATCATTTTTGTCTAGATCAAAGTGGAAGTTATCATACTCTGGTGGAGATATGATATGAGTGAGTTCAAAGGAGAACTCCTCGTAAAGAGAATCATTCACGTGATGTAAATCTGTGAACCCTTGTTCTATTATGGAATCATCACCTACCTCGTTCTGAATATCAAAGAGTGGATTTTCAGAAATTAAAGTGAATTCAGATTTGAATTCAAACAGAGGATTGGTGAAAGACATTTTGAATGCTTCGGGAACAAGATGATCAATATTCTCTTTTGGACTGACGAGCTCAGAAGGTAGTTCCTCCACATGACTGATGTCTCCACAAGATAAAGAATTTTCATCAGTATGTGAATCACTAAGCTCGGGGTTGGGATAAGAATTGAGTGATGGATCATGATATAAGAGACTTTCGATTTCTTCCAGATTGGATTCGAAATCAAAGAGATCATCATTACTTCCTGATGGAAGTGGATCAATGTGAGTAAGTTCATCAGTAAACTCCTCAAGAAGAGGGTCAACATCAGAATGGGGCAGTGATGCCTCAACATACTCAACTTCTCCATAAGATGTATATTCATCGTTAGAATTGGAGAAAGTCTCAAAATGATCTTTTGAACACTCAAGAGGGGAAGGGATATCACACACATGATCAAGAATTCCCTGTGACTCACTTGGGATTGGGACAAGGTTCTCAACACTAGACTTTATGAATTCGTCCGATTCCTTTTCAGGAATAGTGTCAAGATGCTCATCCCCCATAATAAGAGAATTAGTGGGAACTTCGGGTGTGATAACAGCAGACTGAGGGAGTTGAGAAGGACTAGCATACATGGATTTTACAATTTCCATTTGTTCTTCTGCTAGTAATTCCATCATACTCTTTTCTCCCTGTATTTCCACGAAAGGAATCTCAACTGATGAACTTGATGAATCTTTTTGAAGAATATCAACGATATCTTCATCATCACTGTCATCATCGTCATCATCGTCATCGATAAGAGCAGCATTGCGGAAATTGGCACGTGTTTTAGCTGCTCTTTGCTCAGCAAGTAATTCTTCCATACTCTTTTCATGAGGATTGTCTATGGCAAATGATTCTGCCATAGCTTTCCCACAAGAATATGGAATGAGTGGAAATTGTGGGGGTGTGGATGTGTCAAAACCAGAAGGTTGACATTGATTATCATCATGAGGACCCCCACAATATTCACAAGAAGATCTTGGTGCATTATGAAACGGTGTATTAGCCAACTCCTCATTTATTTCTTTTAAGGACTCTAGAGTCTTTAGAAAAAAATCTTGTTCAGTTTGTTGAGGAGTTGCTTGAAACATTGGGTACTGTGGAGGTTGGTTTTGACACGAATAGTCATTATTGTAACAAGGAATTGGATTCCTTGTTTGACAATCGGAACTGAAGTGTGGGCCTCCACAATACTCACAAGAAAAGTTTGGTGTATTTTGATACGATGCATCATTGATATTTAGATAATATGATTCTTGCTCGTATGAATGTGATGGGTAGTTGGAAAAATTTGAAGAGTCGTTGAATGAGTTCGGATTAGGATCATAAGAAAATGAATTCCTCGAACCACAAAACAAACAACTTCCGTTTCGAATATCATTACCACATTGTTCACATGTACACCAACGACATGGCAAACCAAAAAGCGACTCACCACAACCGACACAAGGAATAAAATCCGGAGGTGGGACAAGTGGTGTGCTCTGAGAGCTAGGAATTTCCACCACTTCCGTTATGGTCTCTGGTTTTTGTTTTTGATAAACGTGAAGATTAGGCAAGTCGTTCTTTTTAGTCACTGTTCTAAGTTCTGTACGTTTGCTTGACAAACTTTTAACCGTAAGTACTGAAAGGTTAGGATCGATTTTCGACGGTTTGTCATTAATAGCACGTATCTCGGGCTGTGGAGGGTAGTCGGAAGGACTTTGAGAATCATTGATGGAATTAAGCTCCCTTTCGAGGGCTACTTCACACCAATAACATGATCCTTTTGGTGCATGCTTTCCACACCGCTCACACTTACACTTAGAACAATTAAGGCTGTCAATCAACGGGCTTTTACAATCAAAACATTTGTACCCGAGAGACGCCATAGAAGAAAGATATAAGAAGTTTAGAATCAAATGGATAGAGGGTAAAGGGATAAAGAATCAAAAAGGGTGAGAGGGTAAAGATGAATATTTTTGGGTTTTTTTTGTGTTCGTTGAAAACTTGAATAAAAAATGTTTTTGGCAATCGTTTAGTCAAACGAATTAACTTCACGATTATTTTGGTTTTATATGAAAATAAGGAAATATGAACAAAGATGGTAAATATACAATGGGTGTATATTCAACAATCACTGATACTTCAAATTCGTAGCACGCAGCACACCTCCCCGGCAGCGGCGCCAAAATTTGATCGGCCCCAAACGGTCAACTAATACTGACCAAGTGAATGGCCAGCAAGATTCAAACAATCTAGGGCACGATGCAATTTACCAAAGGAGTATAGAGTATGATCGGGTGATAATTGAACGGAAAAGGTTTTGAGTGATTTACACTAAGGAATAAAGGAAAATAGCTTAAATAAGCTATATGAACAAGTACGTGAAAGCAAAATATTTAGAAACGTCTAAAATCTAAAAACGCGTACGTTTAATTTAAATTTACGTAAACGTACGAAATAAAACGTGAGATTTAATAAATAAAAGGCCTACGGATATGAAAATTATATTTTTACAATCCTAATAATAAAAGAAAATTATTGGAAAATTAAAATTATTTTTATGACTATTTATTTAATTATTATTAATTAAAAACTATTTAATAATTATTTAAAACTAATTTAAATTATAATAAATACTAAATGAACAAAGAAAAATATAAAACTTTTTCTATAAATATTATGAGGTGAAAAGAAGCTAAGAAAATTATAAAAATGAAAAGTGCTTAATTAAAAATTTAAAAAGATAAAATCTATTAAATAGAAGCTATCACTTATTTTCTATTTTATTTTTCCTAAGGTCTACAGATATAATTATATTTTTCCTACATTCTACTTAACAAAAAGAAAATTTTGAAAATTAAAATTATATTTTTCTGATTATTATTCTATTTATTATGATTTAAAAACTAATTTAAACTATTAAAATGATTTAAAAATAGAAACTGAAAACAGAAAAATCTGAAAAAATTCAAGTAATTCTAAAATAATATTTAAAAGCTAGGAAAAATAAAAGCAAAACTTATCTAACCCTAAAAAGCTGTTTTGGGCAGATAAGTAGTTTGGGAATAAGCTAAAAATAAGCAAAACTTAACTAAAAATTACACAAAGCTGAGAAACAGATTATTACACTAATTGGAACTTAAATCAACTGAAAAAGCTCAAAGAAGCTACTTAGAATAAGCTGATAAACAGCTGATCAGTAGCATTATGATACAGAAGCAAATTGGCCTAAACAGCCAAATTGCAACTGAATTAAAAGCTAGAGGAGAGCTTATTTGGGGAATCAAAAAGCAGTTACAGAAAGCTCATATAACAAGCTTCATTCAAACTGAAAATGCCCAAAATTCCACCTCAATTGCTACCCTGAATCAGTGCTAGATCAGATAGGATAGAACATGAAACTGATGTACAGGGTTCAGAACAGGATTAAGGGGGAACTATCAGTCCAAATATAAGCACTTAGATAAGCTCTAAAATTCTCAAAAAGCTGAAACAAATCAACCTAGTACTATAAGCTATAAATAATGTCAAATCCAGACCTGGGCTTCTATGGGAAAAGTAGGTAAATAAGCTGAGAGGTAAGGGACTTGACTGATGCAGTTCTAGGGGTCTGCTATTGCAGATTTTTGACAAGGGCAACAAAAGGCTAAAAGGCAAAGAACTAGTGACTGAATACAGTTTAAATGAGTATTAGAAATACCAAAATGATGGTCAAACAAGCTCAGGCTGATTAGAAGCTAGTTAGAACAGTCCAACTTTTCTTGTCTACACCACCAAACTTCAAACCTGTAAAAACTTCAAAACAGCCAAATTGAAACTGAAAACAGCCTATACAAGCTGTTGTTAGTTAAATGTAAACTGAAGCAATGGTCAATGAACAGTATGGGTTAGTTTTTTACCCACTTTGACTTTAAACCAAACACTACCTTATATGTAACTGATATGAAATTATAACTAGGAACTACCAATATAACTTAAAATACTAACTATTTAATGATTAATTAACTTAAATAGGATGAAACAAGCAGCTTATTATCTAATATGATCACTGAATAAGCAAAAACAAAATTAAGCTAATAGTGACTGTTTGAAATATAGAACTGAAAAACCACCAAGGTAACCTATAAACCTGACTAATTAATGAAGTACTAATTTAATTAAGGCAATAAAAACAGAAATCAACTTAAAACAAGCACTAAAGAAGCAAAAGCCTAAAATAAGCTAGTATGACTGTTTTTTAATTTTTAAGTGAAACAGAAATTTAAGCTTACACTAATTAGAGAACTAAGCTAATATACTTCAAACAAAGCAGAGGAGCTACGGAAAAGCTACAAACAACAGAAATAAGCTATGGAACAGTGGTCGTTGACCTTAGTTGACTTTTCTTGACTTTTGTATTTAAAACTGAATTAAACAACATTAATTTCACAATAAGATAACATGA